>JAXGGA010012350.1:0-39050 GCA_038373865.1 Uloborus plumipes | reverse complement strand
CTTTTTTCAATATTTCCAAGATAGTAATATGTACATTCTATCGTTCCCTGAGAAATGATTTAGGGTGAGTTCTGGTAAGTGCGTCCACGGGGTAAGTGCGTCCACTGGGAATTATATGAACACTGTCTTGAAATGGCTTCTGCAACACATCGACTATGTTAGATAACTGTCTAATGATAATTTCAATAGGTAGAATTCAGGCCTGGATTCAATAGACGAAACACAATCAGGGATAACTTAAATGTATTCAAAAAAACTCTTAAGTAAAGATTGAGAAGGTTTTGTTTCAGTTTCTCTTGTAGTCATACCAAGCAATTGAAGTCAAGAAATGCAAGTTGTTTCTTTTAAGTAATAGCTACTAATAACATACATGGGGTATTTTGATCAAATACTCTAACTAAAATTTGTTTATATGACGGTACGCACTTTCCCTTTCTTTAAAGTAAGGTGGGGGTAAGTGCGTACCATTATGATGGGGCAAGTGCGTACCACTATCATGAGGCATATGCGTACTATTATGCGGAGCAAGTGCGTACCATTATGATGAGGCAAGTGTGTACCATTACGTGGAAAATCCGACTCTCGTAATTCACCTTTAATTTTGCTTATAACTCTTTTATAAACCGATTATAAATCCGACGTCATTTCCATCAAGTATTTATATTAACATTGAATGCGGCATAAGATTTCAATTTTATTCATTACCTCTGAAATATATTGGCTTTTAGATATCAGTTAGTAAATTTTTCGTTGAAAATAGCGATCATGAGCTATACTTAATTTAAACCAGAATGACAAATGAAGCAATGAAATTAAGTGAAACACTAAATAAGGAACCAACTGATTCAAAAAACGAAGGTGGAGTAATGAATAAATTATATTTAAGAAAATTAAAGAACACCTTGTGAAAAACTATTTGAATGTACAAGAAAAAAAAAGTACAAGTATCACATCATGATCAATTATTCTCTTTTTTTTTTTGCTCTTTATTTTGTGTTTTTTCTTACTGCTGCTGATTCTAATAAGAAAAATATTTTAAAACCGTATTTATTCAAAAAAAAAAAAAAGAAAAAAAACGAATTGTTCACTCAGGTCACCTAACGATCTACCATACAAATAGAATTAAAGAAAATCACAGGGGTACGCACTTACAACAAAGCTATTGGACGCACATGTCTCATCTTACATTTAAGAAGGGGTAAGTGCGAACCCTGGCTTAAACACAGACTGATTAATGTATTTAACCAAAATAAACTATGTAGACTATGAGTGATTATTACTAAATAAAAACAACTTACATTTGCTCACTTGGTCTTATTAAAAGGACAGAGGAAGAATCACAGACACAACTCTCTCAATCTTCAAATCACAGTTGTTCGCAAGACACGTGGAATATCACTGATTGCGTTTCATCCATGCAAGCAAGTGCTGATCTCTAGTATTAGGAATTATCCCAAGGCAACTACCTAACATATTTAATATGTGCCA
The DNA here is from genome assembly GCA_038373865.1 of Uloborus plumipes. NCBI lineage: Eukaryota > Metazoa > Arthropoda > Arachnida > Araneae > Uloboridae > Uloborus > Uloborus plumipes. The sequence goes on along the minus strand of JAXGGA010012350.1, from coordinate 37,562 downwards.
GAAGTTTTTTACTGCTCATATTCACATAATTTAAGGTGGACGCACTTACCCCGCTAGGTAGGGAAAGTGCGTACCTTAAAATAGGTGTCATAAACCAGGTCACAAAACCTATGCTTATGGTTTATTTGACATATTACATGCTTGAAAATCTTAGTAAAGGATCTGGAAAGAAAACTAAAAAAAAATTGTGAGTGTACAAGATTTTTCAACAGAGCATCATCCCTGAGAACATGAACTTTGCAAAAAAGGGTACGCACTTACCAGAACTCACCCTACAGTTTTTCTTTTTTTTTTAGTTTTAATTACAATTAAACTAAAAATTCTAAAAATGTAGACAACATTAAGTGTTTTTAGTCTTTCTTCTTTCTCTATACACATTAAAAACATTACTACTATACACTTAGTTTCAGCAGATATGACTTACTTCCTGGACATTTTACTGTTGTAATAAAGTATTACAATGAGCTACGAAGAAAAATCTTTTCCTGAAAACTAGAGGAGAACCCATGCAGCTTTCTTTTTTACGTTATTTTACACATATTCGTGTATCATAATACGCAAAAAATATTTTTTTTCTATTGTTGCTGTTTTAAGTTAAATACAATGAAAAAATAACATATTTTGAAAATTTGAAAAATATGAGGGCCTTTTTCTCGAAAAAAAAAAACTGAAACGTGAAACAAATTTTGTACTACATATTTTCTTCATAGTATAAATTTTCAGTATGCGTTAAATTTATTCCGTAGTGTTGCATTTCGGCTGAAATAATACAGGTTAAAATCGCGAGAAAACGGATTAAAAACCGTACTTTTAGACCGCTTTACTGAAGAAAACAATCCCCAATCAAACTATGGAGTCATCATCACCAGATATAGTACAATTAAAAAACACAAACATAACCGTTGGGTGGTGTTTCTGTAGAAAACTACAGCGCACTGAAATGCGGCTCTTGTAAGGGCTGGTTTCCTAGAATCGTCGCCGAAGCCGGGCGCGACGCACGCTAGAATCAGAACCAGTATGATTGGAGCTTGGCGTGAAGCGACGTCAATCTACGGCTCAGGTGCATGCGCAGAAGGCGGCGGCGTCTGTCGCCTCGCCAGAGATGGACGATTTCATTCCTAGGAAACCGGCCCTTTAGACATTTTGCTAAAAACGCGCTGCACAACCTCAAACTTGGGGAATTTTTTGCGAGCGAACAAAATGTTACGGAAGGCTCAAAATTTCAGAATGTTCTTTTCTCATGACCTACTTTTACATATAAAAAACGAGGAAAATCAAAAAATGTCACTGCCACACCTTGTCTAAATTTCACATTTTTGTATTTTAATCAGAAAACTTTCTGTGAAATTTGCGACTTTTTGCCATCTGGTTTAGAAATATACAGTTGTCATTCCCCACCCAATCCAAGAGCAATGGCGTACCCCCTCCTTTAAAAGTCATGAAGACCCTCCAACAGCAAGTCTCTCTCAAAGAAAGGAAAATACCCCTAAATATCCCTAAAGCTTTCAATAGGGCAGTGTGCGCTATACTCCCCCCCCCCCCACACACACACACATCCAACCAGAGTGATATGCTTTTAAATAAAAACATTGTTAACCTTCGAGATTATTTCTTAAACTTTTTCGAGAGACAGAACTTCGTTCGTAGCAAAATCACAATATAAATATATAAGTTTCCTGTACGTTTGAAATCATATGACATATAGTACACTCCCGATTATCCGCGGAATTGGGTGGCACGGGTATCGCGGATAACGAAAATCGCGGATAATCCGAAAAAAGCATAAAATAAGGGTAAAGAAGATAAAAAATGTCTTTTGCTTAAAAATAATTGCATTACACTTAAAACGTGATATGTACAAACAGTGACGATAGGTACAGCATAAAAAATTATTTGTATTTGAGGTTCTCAAGCATATAAAATCTATAAAGAAGTGGTACTTACGATAACTCCCAGGTAAAATAATTTATTGTATAAAGTACACCGCACTCTTGGGTAAGAAATGTTAGGAAAAAACAAAATTTAAGTTCCCGAGACCCTCGCTGATAATCCATTAGCGGATAATCGAGAGTTTACTGTATATTAAATACAATCAGTTTAAAGACCAAGGAGAGGAACGGATGAAATCTATACTAATAATACAGGGGTGGCCAACCCGCGGCACGCGTGCCACAGTGGCACGGCAGAGTATTATGAGTGGCACGCGAAGATTCATCAAAACATTTTTTTAATTGAGAAAATTTATGTCGTTTTCAGGAACTTAGTAAAATTTTTAAAATCTTACTGTACTGATATAGAAGAGCATTAAAATCTTGAAATTAATTTATGTATGTAATGCCGCCTAAATATTGTTAGTATACTAACTTTATCTAGAAATACAGTAGCCCATAGTATCTCACGTGCCCATTGGCCCACTTTTCTGCTTTTTGTTTTTTATCTCATTAAAAACAACAAATTAACAGTTTGATTTCTTACCACAAGTTTCATTAAACATTTCTCTTCAACCCAGATTTTTTCATGACAATTTTTAGCAAAACTTTGTGTAAATGTACCACCGTCATCCGGGCCTGGGATACGTAGGTCCGCATTACGAATACGTCGACAACAATATTAAGGATAAATATTATCCAATGTTAAAACAAACTTTTTGCTTTTAGCATGAAAAAAAGTAAAGTTTAAAGATTAATGTTAGATGTTGAAATAAATATTATATTGCCCACCTTTCTTTTGTGCTACTTATCTCAGAATCATCTGCATTTTTATCAAGAATCACATCATCGTCATCAACTTCACTTTTGCTTTTTCAACACACAATTTTACTTTTCTAATTCTTCAAAAAGTGAACCAGCATGTTCTTGGTCTGGGAGCATGCTGTTGGATTTTTTTTTTTTTAACTTTTTGACAAAGAATACACAAACTACAAATAATTATGAACTAAAAGAAATAACTTTAGTATGGAAGTTCAGTTTATTACTCCATTCTTCATGAAAAGCATTTAAAAGAAAAAAAAAGGTTAATTCTTATGAAAATTACTCAGCAATGAATAGCAATAATATTTGTTCAATATAACTATACCATATATTTCATTGCAAGATTTGTGGTTCTAATTGTTATTCGCTCATAATTTAAAATAAAACATATTGATAGTATTAAAATTATTGAGGCCGTTCCAATGTGCCCAACGAGCCCTATCTCTCCCTACTTATGAAGGGAAACTGACATTACAGACAATGCACAGTTAAACATATTTGTGAATTTCACGAGAAACAATTTCGATATTGCAGAAGAATTTGATTTGCGCCAAATACTTTCAGCTACTACTTAACATTGTCTCCTGTTGCTGACCCTCTAGTACTCCTTTTTTAACAAAATGTCTCGTATTTTGTTAGACTTCTAAATCAATGGGCTTTTCTGCATTTAGCTTTTCCACTGCTCATACTTGCATGGAAAAATGCTATTCGAGTAAAAATCACATAATCATCCAACAAATAACACTTTTTCGCGTTTTTATATTTTTCAATATGTTAAAAAATTTATAGTGGCACTCCGACTATTTTTCTCCAGAAAGTGGCACGCTTTCCAGAAAGGTTGGCCACCCCTGTAATAATATAAAGCTGAAGAGAGTTTGTTTGTTTGAACGAGCTAATCTCAGGAGCAGCTGGTTCGAAATGAAAAATTCTCTTTGTGTTGAATAGTTCATTTAATCAAGAAGGCTTTAGGCTATATAAAATTACGCTATATATAAGTAGAGTCCCTGTATATAGGGACTCTACTTATATAGGAGTTATTATTCTAGTTTAAAAATAATAATGGTCGAAAAGCACGAGTGGATTATAGTCTAAGATCCCACCGCATTTTATCTACACTCATAGCGTATACTCATCACGTATGGGCAATTCCACCGTAACAGACGTATCATTCGAAGCTTTAACACCCTCCAAAGATCCCAAACACGCTAAATCTTTGTTTCATTACATGCACTTTATAAAATACATGGACTCTAATTATGTATTATGCAATTAAAATTTTCAATTTTTCAAAACTAATTTTTTTTTATAATTTTTTAACTCCGTAACAGACGTATCTCACAAATGAGATAAGATTTTCAGTCTTCAGAAACACCTCAAAAATATCTGAAACTATGCATGCAAAAAATTTACTTGCAATTCATTTCAATCGACCAGAGGGTGATAAAAATAAACGGCTTTATAATGTTTTGATAAAATAAAAAAAAGAGGTGTAAAGTGCACTTTTATGTGAGCATGTGTCGTAACGATCGTATCATAAAAATGAAACGGACTGAATGACAGTTCTGAATTATTGGAATTTAAATAACTTAAATGTTGTTCTAAAGCACTTCAGAGTATTATTACAGCTTATTTTAAATAAATACTAAGAGTGGAACTTTTTTAAATAAGTATATTTAGTAGTATGAATTACTTGCAGCTCGTTGCAAGCTATGCTGGATTAAGTCATATCTCCTTTCTGTCTAATGAAGGTTTTGGAAGCACAATACTACTACGTATTTCGTTTTTACTGATGGTTAAAAGCTCACTTGTACACCTGAAGGGTTTGGATTTCTCATCAAATATTGATGGCTCCGTATGAGTTCTAATTAGTTTGTATGGCTTCCGATTTTCTAGCTTTTAAGTTGAATTTTATCATTTGTTGGCTGTTTAACATGACAGAACATTTCATGCAATACTTGCCTGCAATCTTATTGCAATATACTAAATAAGTTGAAGTTGTTTCATTTATATCAAACTATCTTCATTCAAGTTTATCCACTGTTGCGAGAGTGTAACATTTTGGAATAAAGATGACTGCTATCTTCCTGGCAGTGTTTGCACATTTGACAAAATTTTTGACGTTATTTACGATACGACTACATGCTTTACTGTCACCAAAAACAAGGTGTTTCAGCTAATCACCAAATCCATGCAACGGTCCTTTGTCGATAGAAGTAGAAAGGACAGCTGGACACAAAGGCTCAAAAATTTGGATCTTTTGTAGAACAATGTGTATTATCCATTTATCATGCTGCATGCTGTGTGAACATATCGCATATGATTTTCCTATATTTTTATGCAAGATAGAGACAGAAAAATTAGGAACCTGATCATTTGTCCAATGGGCACTTTGCACCTCCTCCTGGTATGCAATAATACAATTTTCCGAAAACTTAGTTTGAACCAAAGCTCTTGTGGATCTCGTGGAATCCTTCTTAACTTAATGTTTTAGTTTTTCAAAGTACTCACATTGGTTACGTTTAGTGTAAGAGTGGAACAAATATTTTGGAAATAACTTTTCTAGGACATTACTGCCATCTAACACGCCTTTAAGCATTATTTTTCTAAAGCGAATGTTTTCTCTAGTTTTTTCCTGCTGATGCTATTTCATTTGCTCATAGATATTTCCTTCATGCATCAGGATTTGTGGAGAACACATTCATTCATTCTTCATTCATAGCAGATTCATAAAACTCACACTCAAAAGTTAGAGAATGTGCAATGTACATTGTGCACATTTAGAACAAGTGTTATTCATACATTCATATCTGGGAATATAGTAGTTTTAACAGATTGCAAACCTTTTGAAACAAGGTCTAAAATTTCATGTATCTGACATACAAGTACAGTAGCAGGAGTTCGACGGGTAACTATCACATTAAGTAAGATACGTCTGTTACTGAATGTGCTAAGTCCATTAAAAATGCTACGTCTGTTACAGGATAAAAAGCCCTTTAAGGTATAATTTTTTTCTGGTTGGTTACTATATCAATCGGGTGTCTATGAAGTTAGAAAATTGAGGAGAAGAATTAAATCCAATAAGAATTTTTTTCAGAAAGTGAAAAAATGACAAATTTGCGTAACAGACGTATCAAAATTTAATGGAATTTTCAAGCAATGCATTTTATCAATTAATAATGAGTAAAGATATTTTAGTGTCCTTTTTAATTTAGTTCAAACATTGGTACAATGTAAAACCAAGCAATAATTTCTCTCACCGCATTTACTTTTTATCTATCAGAGATTGAAATAAGGTCAAATTATTCCATTTATATATATATATATTTTCGCCGTTCACATATCAAGCAAATTTCTTCACAAAATCTGGACAGTAAGCACATATTTTTACTTTTTAGTATGCTATACACTCCAAGACTCTAGAAAAGTAGCGTAGTTTTTAATTCATACGACTTCCATTTTCATTAACCGACTTCAAAAAAGGAGGAGGTTCTCAATTCAAAGCGTATACTTTTTTTTTTGTTTGTTCGCACATAGCATCTGATCTACTGAACCGATTTGGACGATTTTTTTTAATCGATAGGAGAGGGTGTGACTTAGGTACCATGCACTCATATGACGATATTTGTTCACTAGAAAAAAAGTTATGATCGAAAAACTAACATTTCATGTCATTTAAAACAATATGTGCTATCGCAAGTCCCTTACTTCAATGAGCCACCCGATGGTCAAGTGGTTATGCACGTCAAGTTGAAGTTCCTGATGGAATGAGATCGAGTCCAGGTCTGCAAGGATTTTTTTGAACAGCTGCATGTTTTTTTTTTTTTTTTGAATAATTTTGATGATTGTAATGTCCTTATGCAGGTACATCCCCCAATGGTGATCTACCCCATATTTTTTTATAGTACAAAATGACAGTTTTGGTCGTATCTTTGTCAAAATTGGCAATGGGGTCCTTCGATGCTGTAGAATTTTCTTATGGACGTTTGCTCCATTTTTGGGGACTTTGAATCGGTTGTGGAAATAAATGGTTTTTGATTTGCGGCACTTACATTATTTTTTCAAAAATTATATACACAATCAATTATAAAATGTTAATTTTTGTACCTTTATAAAATTCTGTATTTTATACATTGCATTTACGTCAAATTCAAGGTAAAATTAAAAGTCAAAAGTTCTGAAGATGATAAATATATGTTAAAAATTAAAGTAACCATTTTTTGTGATTTTCATATTGGTTGTGACCAAAAAACATCATTACAAACAAATAAAATGTATCAAACACCATGAGTGTTGAGTTATTAGGCAAAATCTGCTGTGTAATGTTTTTTTTTGCACTGTGAGGGGGGGGGTATGAACGACCATTAAAGTGACACAAATTTTTAAAAAATAAGATTTTGATTTGTAGTGTTTGAAAAAAGCTAAAGAGTCCACTTTAGTTGAAAATTATTTTGCATGAAATGCAAAAACTTGCACCAATTTACCAAGTCTTACCTAACCCCTTCCCCCTCGCACATAACATCTAATCTACTGAACCGATTTGGATGATATTTTTTAATCGATAGGAGATGGTTAACTTTGGTACCATGTATTCATATGACGATATTTGTTCACTAGAAAAAAAGTTATGATCGAAAAACTAAAATTTCATGTTATTTAAAACAATATGTGCTATCGTAAATCCTTACTTCAATGAGCGACCCGATGGTCAAGTGGTTAAACGCGTCGGGTTGAAGTTCCTGATGGAATGAGATCGAGTCCAGGTCTGCAAGGATTTTTTTGAACAGCTGCATGGTTTTTTAACTATATTTTGATTATTTTCAGTGCATTTACACTAAAAAGAATGAAATAAAATATTTTTGAAAAAAAAATAGCACCGACTTCAGTTGGAAATTGCTCTAAAAAGTAAAAAATAATTTTTTTCTTTGAACACCATCGAAACTACTTTTAAACATAAGTTTTGAAGTCGGCGCAAAAACAATGTATAGAATCATACGCAGCTACAATTCAACTATAAATATAAATTTTAATGGATTCATTTCATTGATTACCACACATTCGTGTAATGGTACAAATATTCTGCTTTTAATTTTCATTGGTTTCTCTGAAAAAATGTTGGCAAAATATGGTTAACTATCATTTTACCTATCGTTTTTGCGCCGACTTCAAAACTTATGTTTAAAAGTAGTTTCGATGGTGTTCAAAGAAAAAAATTATTTTTTACTTTTTAGAGCAATTTCCAACTGAAGTCGGTGCTATTTTTTTTTTTCAAAAATATTTTATGTCTTTCGCCTTATTTCAAAATGGAATTGCCCGTATATAGCAAATTAAAGCATATTTTTTTCTGAACGTGATGCACTAAGTCTTCATATGTAAAAGTGCCCGACACCTATAAGCAGCCTGGTCTAAAGGTCACATAAATGTAGTATTTCTACACTCATCGCGTACTCTCATCACTCATATATCAAATTAAAGCTGATTTTTCCTGAACGTGACGCACTAAGGCTGCCTATATAAAAGTGTCCGCCACTTTTACGCAGCCTAGCCTAAACAGATCACATAAATGTAGTATTTCTACACTCATCGCGTACACTCATCACGTATATATCAAATGAAAGCTGATTTTTTTTTCTGAAAATGATGCACTAAGGCTGCCTATGTAAAAGTGGCCGCAACCTGTAGGCAGCCTGCATAACAGGTCACATAAATGTAAAATTTTTCATTCATGTAACTTGTTTAGACCCGGCTGCCCACAGGTTGCGGCCACTTTTATATAGGCAGCCTTAGTGCATCACTTTCACAAAAAAATTCAGCTTTCACTTAAAAAAAACGTGATTAGTGTACACGATGAGTGTAGAAATACTACATTCATGTGACCTGTTTAGGCCAAGCTGCCTAGAGGTTGCGGTCACTTTTACATAGGCAGCCTTAGTGCATCACGTTCAGGAAAAAATCAGTTTTAATTTGATATATACGTGATAAGTGTACGCAATGAGTGTAGAAATACTACATTCATATGTCCTGTTTAGGCCAGGCTGCCTATAAGTTTCGGGCACCTTTCACACGAAGACTTAGTGCATCACGTTCAGAAAAAAATGTGCTTTAATTTGATATATACGTGATGAGTGTACGCTATGAGTGTAGATAAACTGCGGTGGGATCTTAGACTATTAGCTTCCACGCTTCTCGAAAGATGGCGTTTATTAAAAGTATTGTTTTGACAGCTGTGTGTAGAGGACGCTGGCTGTAGCGAGCCGCCGTGGCGGCTATTTTTTCTCTACCGAAAGTGGATGCGTCACTTGACATCGCTTTCATTTCCAAGTTCGTTTGAAATCGTATGACATATTAAATGCAATCAGCTAATTTACCAAAGAGAGGAATGGATGAAATTCTTCATAAAATCAATGACTAAGCCTATAAGTTTTCATGATTGTGCCTGAGGATAACTTAGGAAGCCTAATTTTTGCTCTCGTTCTTTATGAGATAAGAAGTATTTTTCAGTATGAAAATTATAAATAATGCGCTACATTGTTAATTTGGTAAAGACAATATTAAGATAACGAGTTACCGAATTCACGTATTTCGGGATTGCAAGTAATCCTTTCTTCAATGTAGAAAACATAAGCTTGTAAAGTAGAAAGGGCGCTCTTTGTAGCCCCAATACCCTGCTACGCAATACTTTGCAATCTTTGATCTTTATTTTACATTATTCACTCTTGTTCAAAATCCATTTCTTTAAATATCTCAAACCCTCATTTCTATAGATACCTTCCCTCCTTTCTTTAGCGATTTACCTTTACTTTTCCACACCACTCCAGCAGCGCTGAGTTTATTATCTTTTCCCTTTAAGCTAAGAGTAAGCGAAAAAGAAATGAAGGATTTTTTTTCCCGAAATCAAAATTAACTCAGAAAAGGGCTAACACAATTTTTTTTTCTTGATCACGGCATTGTCGTCGGAATTATTCAATTTGAATAAAAGCGATCGAAGCACAGCACACCTGCTCTAAACAAAAAAATAACGCTTGTTATCTATCAATTACGCTTAGTTCTCGCATTTTTGAAATTCGTTACCAAAGGAACGAAAAAAAAAAAGAGGCGACAGGAAAAAGCTGCGACACGAAATATCAAGTTTTGGAAAGTGTCCAAATTGAGAAAATAATCGTACACACAAATGCAAAATGATTTAGTGTGTTACTTAGGCAATTTCTTGATGCTGGTTTTCTCTTCGCAATTTTCTTCCTTTTTTCCCGGGCCTCTTGGCTGTCATCCGGACAGAAATTAACGAGCCCCGTGGTGACACGAGGAAAGATGAGAGATATCTTTCGCAGCTTACGACTTGGAATTAAGTTATACATTCATCACCGGAGTCGAGGATCTAGACGTAAAATGAGCATTTTCGGACCGATTAATTTTCGGGAAAAAATGTCGCTTTTAAGCCTCAAAGTCGTTTATGATTTCCACGCAGAAATTGAAGAAAAGGGAAATTAATTATTGATTTGTCATACTTCATCGGGAGCTTTTAATTTTGTTGACATAAGTAGTGAGTTTTTTAGGAAACATAATGTGAAACATCAGTGCTCAGTATCTTTTTTTAAGGTGTGCCAGATTTTTTGGTTAAAATTTTATAAATTACTTTGCATGTATTAAAAATGTAGTTTTAAAGCCGTCAGAGAAAAAATGGTTAAGTGTCCCAAGCTTAGAGCAACTTGAGAAAAGTGTTTTTCATTTCTTTTCTTTTTCTTTATTATTATTACTTTTTGATATTTTTCCGCCGACCAAGGACGCTTTTGCGCATGCCTCAGGTCTCTACTGATTTTGTCAAAATAGGGGTGATGGTAATAAGAGATGAGGAATGTGAGTATATTTTGTTTTTTGTTTTGTTTTTCGTTGGGTTCGTTTATTTGACGCGCTGATTAGAATTGATGTTTTTTGTTCTTTTTTAATTTATTCCCCCTCCTTATCTGCTCCAGAAAAATAAAATAACATCGGAGTAAGCAGAAATGCTACCCTAGTGCGTTTTCAATCAAGCTGTCGCCCCTTTTTGAAATGGAATCGTTTAATGGTGCTAGGCGCGCCTTTTTAAGTTTGAAAGCATTATTGTTATTAATAAAAATCATCATTCACTTCCTCCTCCTTAAAAAGAAAGGAAAAGAAAAGAACAGGCTTGGCTGAGTAATGCTTATTTGTGTGGAAGCTGAATGCTAGTACAAAAGTGTCATAGCTATCTACTGTCCCAAATCAGAATTTCTGCTTTTAATTGTCTGCTTTGACAGGAAAATAAGCTAGAATGTAACTCTAAAAACTTTTACAAAGCTAAATAATTTGAAGTGAAGATTATTTGTTGCTTGATTTTGTATCTTAATATGTTTCTTGTATAGCTAAAACTTTTCCTCAACATTGTGAGTCATTACCTTTCATCAGTTTTTGAAGACTATGCTGAACTCATGAAAGCTTTTCAACAAGGAGGACTCATGAAGGCTTTTCAAACCCACTAGGTGCAACTGCAACTGGCAGAGCAAATAACATTCAGTTTTAGTAGCAGCCAATAGTAACTTTCAGTTTTTTATAACTGGGAACTTTTTTGTGCAGAAATTTCTCTAAGCTTCTTGATTAGGTGTACTTAATATCAAAGTAAGTAGAAAACCGTTATGTTTCTCTTTTTTTTTACCATCATTACAGTAACACTTAAAAAAAAGAAAAACTACTCAATAACCTAAAAAGCAACTCATGTAAAACTCCTGTAAAATGTTTACTTATATTCAGTAAATCTTTTTTAAATTTTTGTAGTTTTAAACAAGATCGCCCCATTTTATTTCTTTTTAGGTGAAATACGTTAAAATGGTATTTTCATCCGTGTCATTACAATCCAGCCCAAAAGTTATGAGAAATTTGGTCAGAAAAGATGAGCGAAGGATACAATGGTACTTAGTGCTTTGTTCCTATATATATATATATATATATATATATATATATATATATATATATATATATATATATATATATATATATATATATATATATATATCTGTAGATGTTTTATTCGATAAGTAGAATAGAAACTCAGTAGAAAAATTAAATGATGAAAATTTAAAAATTTTTCAGCACTTAAAAAGCAATTTTAGTATTTCTATGTTGGTTTCAGGTAGAAAAGAGGTGCATTCAAGAAATTTGTAAAATTTTCAAATTTAACCCTCAATATCTCTAGATTAAATGCAGATGTTTTGTGAACTTTTGCAGTTCAACTAAAATATCTTGTCTTTTAAAAAATGACTAACTACACCCCTGCTGAGAAGTTAATTTTTCGAAAATTTTGGAGTGCAAGATTTTCTACAAAATTACCTGAAGATATACATGTGGGCGTATGCGTCTTTGCATGTTGTTACCTTTCTTATTTTTCTTTTTTTTTTTAATAGATTAATACAGTGAAACTCCAGTTACTCGACAAGTGGATAACTCGACTACCTCAGTAAGTAGACATGTATGATTCAATTGGTTATTGGTTGGTCCAATGTTAATTTCAATGGGTTAAAGTATCTCTTACTTGAAACACGTTTTCATTAACCTCTATAAGTCGGCACCCACTAGCCATTCTAGTCCGAGTTTTTCTACTAATTCTTTCACGTTGACCATTTTCGAGAATTTTAGTGTTTCGGAGTCAGTCAATTGATTATTTTGTGGTAAAAACTCTTTTAGAGTAATTTCCCCTTGTACCCAGAGGACTCAGTCACCACATTTCTGTGCTCTTAGTGCAATCTCATTGCAAGGAAGGAGTAGGAGCAATGCAGCCAGGACAAGAGAAACAAGGCAGCACGACGCATGTTTTTCCAAAAAGCGTCAGCAGTGCCTTTCTCTTTAATAGACCTGGTTGACAAGGAGCTGTAATATCTTTTTAAAAATTATAGATTAATTCCAAATGAGGTATTCAAAATTGTCCCATGTATTTTGTTATGTTCTTTTAGAACAAAAAAAAATTAGGAAGGCAAAACAGTTACTGAAATTAATTTCTTTAACGTGGATGGTAAGAACTGGGGCTGGGACTTTGATGACAACACATCGATGTTTCAAAACATAGATGTTAAAAATTAAAACATCGATGGTATTGATACATCGACCAAAAAACATCGATATGTTTCAAAACATGGATCTTTTTTCAACGATATTACGTACGTGAAAGGTACAGTAACAGTTTGCTTGTTGTATCACTCAATCGGATCTATCGCGTTTGAACGCGTCTCCTGAAAAAAAAAAAAACATCGACCTTGAGACATTGATAAAAATTATAGAAGACTTCTCACAGTGAGATACATACTGCAATTACTGATTAGCGATATAATTCTCTCTTATAGCATATTGTCATGATTTTTTTTTCTTTAAATATAAAACACATTAAAAGAACTTTTGAACGCAAACATCGATGCTTAAAAAATATCGATCGCAAATTATTGGGGGTAATTAAAGAAATATTTTTCCAGTGAGATGGATTCTGCAACTACTGGTTGACGATGAATCTTTTTAATCTTTTATGATTTTTTTTTCGGAAATATAAAATATTGATAACAAAAAAAAATCATTGATAGCGCAAAACAACGGTGATTAAAAAAATCGACCATGAGAAACATCGCCAGTAAATATTAACAACTTTCCCCAATGAGGTATATACTGCAACTGGGTGCTGTTTTCCAATGTTACTTTTTTTAACAAGTGTAATCATCGCATATTTTTATGAAACTTTTTTGTTTAAATTTAAAACATCGACATTGAAAGAAATATCGAAATCAAAACATCGATGTTTGAGAAACATCGACATCGATATCGCACCTCTAGTAAACACTATTAAATAATCAATGCATAAAACGCTATAACAATTGAAATTATGGGACCTCGGTAAGCGGACACCCGCTAAACGCGACATATTTTCGTGGTCCCTTGGGGTGTCGAGTTATCGAGGTTCTACTGTATATGCAGAGCAATCTATGAGATTTTAAACAACTAAAAGTTTATGGCGTATTCATTCATTAACCAAGGAAAGCTTTAAAACTTTATTTCCTGTCTGCTACGTCCTTCATTTGCGTCAGTAATTAAAGTCGAGCTTGATTAATTTCGTGTTGTCTTTGTGCGAAATGTATCGGTTCCTTAGCAGTTATCGAACAGTTTGTCCAAACTTCATGGGAGTGTGTTCGGATTTTCGAATTTTCGACGTTTGGAACTTGAAAACTCCACTGTATAAGTGAAGTATCATGTAATGGTTCAGAGCCGCATCGCTGGTAATGTTACTGTTGGTACATAGTGCTTGTATTACTGCGTTATTGTACTTAAACATTATTATATCTTTTTTCATATACTCTACATCAGCAATTCCCAAAGTGTATTCCGTGGAACCTTATATTCAAGTTTCGTCCCCACACTGCAAAGAATAAGCTGTTTGTTTTTTACAGTATAATACTGGCAGCAGAGGTTCCAGTTTAAAACTGTAAAAACACAGTAATGAACTGTAAAACTAGCTATTTTACAATTTATCACTGTAAAACTAGCAATTATAAAGTTTATTACGGTGAAATTAGCAATGTTGCCATAAAATAACTGTATAATACGGTAAAAACATCAATATACTACTGGAGCGAAGGTTCCAGTTTAAAATTGTAAAATGCACTGAAATCAACTGTGAAACTAGCAATTTTACAGTTTATTACAGTAGACTAGGAATTTTGCAGTCTACTTCTGTAAAATTAGCTGTTTTACTGTTAATTACTGTAAAATTAGCAGTATTATATTGTAAAAATAACATCAATTTTTTTACAACGCAACTTTCTTCTATACAGAACTAGGTAATTGTGATAGCGCATTTGACTTACAGATTGTTACCATTTTGTCATTTAGCTATTAAAAAAAACCTATAACTTGAATTCAATGTGTCAAAATTATTTTTGACGAATTGCGACAGGTGTGTGTGTGTGTGTGTGTGCTGCTTCGCCACCATGTCCTGCTTTGTGGTTTGTACTGTTACAGAGGCACCACTGTGTGCTGCATTTTCCCCCTGCAGGATCCCGTGAGTGGATTCGGATTGGTGGAGCACCAGAACGTGAGACGTTGGCGGACTGTCCATCTGAACAAAGTACTACACGACATTTGAGGTCCAAAAAAAGAAAAAAAAACATACATCAATTTGTCATTGCTTAGTAAAAATGGGATTTCTTGAAGTAAATGGGAAGCACTGAGGATTCCGTTGCCTAAAAAGTTGAAAAACCGATGCTCCATATCGTTTAAATATTTATGTGTTCTATTTATTTATTTGCTTTATTATTTTTCATTTTTCAAAATTTTACTGCCTTTAAAGTGCACTGCTGGAATAAAAGTAGACAAATCAATATCTTATTCCTAAATCAAAGTGCAATGAATGTGTAGTTGTAAAATGTAATTATTATAATACAGTAAACTAACAATAGTTTTCTTCAATGCCCAATGAAAGCTGTTTATTTCACGTAATTAAAGTCAATCTGGAAAGTGTTTCCTCTTTTTTCTTCCCACCCACCGCCAGATGGCATGTTCCAAACATAAGTTTCCAACAGCCTAAAAATCGATTTATTCAATCATTCAATTTTTCGGAAAAAAAAACTCACTCCGCTAAATGGCTCTGAATTCACAACAAATTGGTGTTTCTGGGCTTTCTTTTCCTTCAAGCATCTAACATTGATATTTTTCTATTGCTAATAGTTTCGTGTCGGTTGAAGGCTTACCGATCGTTAATTCATGCGGACTTCGGCTTTTTGCAATATTTCCTACACTGTAAAAAATTAATACTGTTTTCACTGTATAATACAACTAATGTCATAGTAATTAACTGAAAATTGCTAAATTTACCGTAATAAACTGTAAAATTGCTAATTTTACAGTAATAAACTGTAAAATTACCAGTTTTACACTAATAAGCTGTAAAATTACTAGTTTTACAGTTTATTACCGTGCATTTTCCAGTTTGAAATTTGAACCTCTGCTGCCAGTATTATACTGCTGTTTTTACAGTATAATACAGCTAAATTTTACGGCAATAAACTGTAGAATTGCTAACTTTACAGTAAGAAACTGTAAAATTGCTAGTTTTACATTTTCTTACTCTGCATTTTAGTTTTAAGTTAGAGCCTCGGCTATGTCAGTATTATGCTGTAAAAATAACAGTTCATTTTTTGCAGTGTACCAGATTTGGTTCTGTATTGATTAAATGACGCGTGGTTCAAAAAACTCATATATGAAGGGCCAGGGTGAAAAAGATGAAAGTGACCAAAAAGCGATTTCGAGAAAAACGAAGAACAAAGTTCGATTCCTCGTAACTCCTTGTGTTGTTAATAGAGTTTTCATGCAAGTTTCGGTCGATTCTCATCTTTTTCCCCCTTGTTGTTCTACCAGATGATATTACTCCTTCATAGCCCCTAGATAGCGCTAATATCCCAAAATTGAAGAAAAAGTGACTTTCATCGTTTTTCCCCCTGGCCCTTCATATGGCTTTCGGGGTTTATTTATGTACTACAGTAGAGTCTCGAAAATCCGAGGTAATTGGGGCTCATGCCACCTCGGATTACTGAAAACTCGGATTATCCGAAAAAAATTCTTAACAGTAGAAACGTAACACTTTTAGACCGTCATTAGTAAGATAAACTTAATTTCAAGTCGTTTTACATATCGAGTTATTATTTCCAAAGCATATCTTAATATATGTCTAGTTAAAGAATATTTCGTGACACTTGATAAATGTCTTTGACGTCTAACCTCTCAATACTTTTTTTACTACTTTGTAAGTACAAAAGAAAATTTTCCAATAGTAAAAGATTCTTATTTTCAGATTTTAATGCAAATTATCTTTTTAGCTATTGAAGATAGACCTTAAAATGTCAATAAAAGAGCCTCGGATTAAGCGGAACCTCGGACTTTTGAGACTCGGATTTTCGAGACTCTACTGTATTTTAAATCATTAATTTTGATGAAAGGAAAAAGCGAGGGGGAGGCATGCGAAAAATTTCTCTTTGCTCCTTTGTTTTTCAAGACAAATGTAATCCATTTCTCAGAGCAAAAACATCCAGATACTAGGTTAGTTTAAGATTTTTAAGTAAAATAGTTCTTTATTTTGCAAAACACCTTCGCTTGCTCACACGTGGGAAAACACATGTGAACAGTCCTGGGACACATGAACAAGTTTGAAAGAAGTAAAACAATCATCATATGTTAAGGAAAAACAGATGCATATGCACAAATTAATAGAAAAATTTAGAGATGAGTGTGAAAGGTATTGTGTCAATAAAAGAATAATTTTTCCTCAAATAAAATATATATGTATATACACGTCTTAGTTGGATTTTAAAAACTGAGAATATATTCCAATCTGTAACTATTGAAAAGTTATTTCATAAAAAAGTAACATACGTTACATATTTTACATTATAGACAATATAAAAAAATACAGCTAACACAGTATAAGGAATATTCTAATGTTCAAAAGTTGTTCTTCTTTACATGCCAGTTTTAAGTCTTATAAGAAGTATGATGATGTATTTAAAAAAAATATTTTAAGTTAATTGAAAATAGTTGTCTTTTTATTTGCTGTTACTATCCAAGAACACAAAATTTTGACCCACTATTTAAAAAAAAAAAACAAAATGTGCAAAAAATAAATAAAAACAGTTGTAAATATTACAGAAAAATAATGATCTAAAATTTTCAAATGGTTTATGAAACATAGGATATTGCACAGTAATCTTAATATTATGGAGGGATGTATCTAAACTGCTCAAATCTCTTCCAGATGTTGCTTTCACCTGTGTAACATTAGCACTCTCAAGAGTAATTTGCAGAAATAAAGAGTTTCTAATTGAATAACAAAGGAAAAATTTTCATAAAATTACCATGTTTATAAAACCGTTTTTGATAATTAAGTAATTGCGTTTTCCTTTAACCCTACACTGCATGGTGTTGCCAATTGGCTACATGGAAAATTTGTCCTCCTTATGAATAGCAGAATGTAGTCATAAGGCAACTCAATGCATAAAAAGCAAGTATTGGGTATATTTAAAGAAATTATCACCATTTATTCTCCATACATGGCAGCACTGGTCTGTTACATGCTCTTAAATGAATCCATATGGATAGCTTTTAAAATCACTTAAACTACCAAGTTTTGAAATTATTTTTTACAATAAAATATTTTTCTTTGTCTTTTAAAGAAATAACATGAATAAAATAAACATTTATCTTTGGTTTAAGATGTGTTCTACATCAAAATAATTATTTGGAAAAAACCTAGGACATAATACATGTCTGTAGCCATTTGGCAACATTATGCAGTAAGCAGCCAGAAAACACTTCGATTCATCTCTGTAGTTCATGAAGTATGTGCGTTGTTTATGTTTCACGCTAGCTTCTTTCTCTTTTTGGAAGGTATAAAATAATCATACGGACCCAAAAGGGGTACTTTCGGCTGTTCTACCGCTTATTAGACCTCGCAATTATCAATGCTTAGTTGATGTTCAACAGAGTGAACAAACAAAAAATCAATAGAGAAAAGCCTTTAAAACGTGTTCATTTTCGATTTCAGTTGGCACAAACGTTGTGCTTACACGGATAAGTAAAATCATTAATAATTTTAAAATATAGTTTTAAAAAAAACTAAAAAATACGCTTTTACATAGGAATGCGCTGTGATCATCACTGGTTTCCCTCTGATTTTAAAAACTACTGAATATCCGCACTTAAGTTTACATGCAATTATAATACATCAACATGTAATATAATTTAGCCTTTAGTATTAAAAATAATATAAAATGTATTACTTTTATATTTGCAAAGAACGTGAATTTTATCTTTTATTCAGAGTTACATACATACATACATACAAACAAACCCACATATGAAACTAATAAAAGCGTATTAAAAAGAGAGAGACCATTAGTTACAGAGGAATTAGTTACGAATTTAAAAAAAAAAAAAAAGCTTGCGTGAGAATGCCTCCAAAAGATATCAGATTTGACAGAATTGATCATCGGAAAGAACACAGTACAAATAAACAACGATGTAAAATGTCAAAATGTAAAGGATTACAAGAGTACAGTGCACCAAATGTTTAATTCCTCTATTTTTTTACAAAAAAAAAAAACTGTTTTCAAGACTATCATTTAAAATCATTTTTATCTGTTGAATGCATGGTGTAGCCATTTGGCAAATAAAACTATTTTTAATTACAAAGTGGTAAAAATTTAGAGTTAAATTTTTAAAAATATTTTTCCATGACATATATTTTTTTCTAAGAAAAATAAAAATTCATGCAGTGTACTGTTAAAGACATTAGTGATGAAATTATATGCATCACCTACTAGAACAAAGAAGTTGTCATCATAGAAATACAAAATGACTCACAGCTCTGAAACTTTTATAAAGAGGCAGTGCTGGCTCTACCATCAACTGAGAACTTTTCAAGATTTTTATTTAAAGTTATTTTAGTAAAACATAGTTCACGTGTACCCACCAGCCCTCTTCACTTGTATTCAGTTTCATAAATGACCTGCGGATGTATCATTAATTTTCTGAGCTTAATTTCTCACTTTAATTGAAACTGTATAGCAGCGGTAGGCAACCCGTCGATCTCGAGCCTACTTTGAGTCGATCGTTGCAATATTTCGAAACTTGCTTTCTGCAGGAATAGAATTAATAAACATTAATTTCAGGAGAAAAATTGGTAAACATTTGACGCGTAGATCAAAAGTTATTTGAATATTTTCCAAAACATTTATAATAACTCTTTTATCCATTTTAAAGCAAGTTAATATACTTGTGTCTGAAAAGATTTCGGTAAGGATTAACGTATTATTATTTTTAGCAATTTAAAGTAACAAGTATTAAAGTTTTTACTTATAAATTTGACTTCTTAACCGTATAAGAATCACATCCATTTAAGTCTATAGTGTATACAACAGCTCCCCCCCCCCTCCACACACACACACACAATCGATCTTGAGGCGAAACCAAACTTGGATAGCAGATCTCAATCAACTTAAGTTGCCGGCCGCTGACATTGTATAATTTTTTTACGGCGACCTCCGACGCTTTTGCGCATGCCTCAGGTCTCTACTGATTTTGTTAAAATAGGGGTGATGGTGATGAGAGAGATAAGGAATGTGAGGTGATTTTGCTTAGTTTTGTTTTACGTTATGCTCGTTTATTTGACTTGTTGGTTTGCGTTGATGTTTTTTTTTTTTTTTTTTACTTATTCCCTTCCTTTCAGTTCTAGAAAAATAAATTAATATCGGACAGAGCATAAATGCTACCATGGTGCATTTTTTTAAATTAAGCTGTCACCCCTTTTTGAAATAAAACCGTTCTACGGTGCTAAGCGTACCTTTCAAGGTCGGAAAGTATATGGGTGATTCTACGATCAATGCGTTTTTTGTGTCCCCAAAGAAAAAATAATCTGTTTAATTTCAAACTTATTATATCACTAGTAGCCGCTATTTTTATGATTGTAGTGGTAAGGGCCAGACGAAATTTCAATTTTTGGGGGGTTTATCGATACCAGGGGAAAATGCGTTGCCAGGGGAGTGACACTATTGGCGGAATTCTGGTTTGATTTACAATTATTTCACTTATTTTTCGGTGTAAAATCATAATATGGACTCATTTCTATAAGACCTGTAATCAAAAAAATTTTTCACGTTGTAATAAAATGAAAAAAATTAATCCTGAAAACACGACATGTTGCATACAAGTCGCACCGCAGATCCCAAATAAAAATACTTCCCGCATTATTTACGTTCGTTCAAATTGTTTTCACAGGGGCAATTAGGATTAAAAATGAAATTAATTATGCTTATATCACAGTTTTAATGTATATTTACCCTTTTTTTGAACAAAAATGCCAGGGGAGTGACGCCAGAGAAGTGACAAAATCACACATTACCTATAAAAACAGCATCACGCCTTCTTCTTACCAGAACTTCAAGTAAACCGTGATGTCTGCACACAATAAGCATAACATTGTACATACGCATACTTATGTAACGATGAAATATCAAAAGTTATACTTACCAGGGGAAATACTACAGCGACTGGCGCAGTAAGCTTTGAGGCACTTTCAACAAGAACCGATGCAATAATATTCGAATTTTTTTAAAACCTCTTAGCTTGCTTTTAACTTTACTCAGTATTACACTGGTTATTCGCAATCAACATCATTCTTATGCATTTTTATACTAAATTTCAGTCTTTGAAGTTCGCCAGGTGGAGGTGACACTGTTGATATGGCCCGTTGAAAAGTGTATTTTTTTTAAATAATAATAAATATTTTTTCAATGTTTACTGATGAAATAGGTTTCTCTGTTAATGTAAGTGTATGATTATGGCAAAAAACATTATCCCACGTTAGCAAAAATTGAGCGTCGAACATATTTGTATAAAAACTAGTATTTGAACATGCCAGGGGAGTATACAATTATGACTATTTTCGGCTGTAAATGCTAAAATAAAATAATTTCAGTGAATTAATTGTGTGGTCCATATAAAAGATAATAGTCTGTAATGCTTCAGCATGCAAAAACATTATTAAAATCAGTTTTACATGAAGTTTTTCCATTGGCCGTCTGAATTCAAATAGCGTAGAATGACCCATATACCATACCGAATAAAATCTGGATTTCTGCCATCTTTTGAAGTAAACCATGTTTACGAGTAGTATTTTAATATGGAGAGCATTATATAGAGCAAATCTGCTACCTAGTACATATTAAACCTCCATACAAAGATTTATTAATGAAACTTACCGTGTTTAACTTGTAAGATGTACACTGCAAAAAAAGGTGTTTTTATAGCATAATACTGGCAGCAGAGGTTCCAGTTTAAAACTGTAAAAGAACAGTAATAAACTGTAAAGCTATCAATTTTACATTTTATTACTGTAAAATTAGCAATTTTACCGTAAAATTAACTGTATAATACTGTAAAAACAGCAGAATAATACTGGCAGCAGAGGTTCCCATTTAAAACTATAATATGCATTGTAATAAACTGTGAAACTAGCAATTTTAGTTTACTACTGTAAAAATTTGCAATTTTACACTGCAAAAACAACTATTTGTTACAGTGTAAGAAAATACACAGTGGGGAAATTTGTAAAAGAATAGTAGCTAGCCATCATAATATGATTAAAAGTATCATGATGATTTAATTAAGAACTAGTTTGATGTGCGCCTTCAATGCTCAGATTCCAATAATGTGCATTAAATTTTTCTGTTTTTAAAAGCTTTTGGGTGTAGGCGGCCGTTAGATTGTTGCGTCAACTGCTATTTTAAGTGCTTCAAAATTCGTAATAGTAGTCAATTACAGATTTAAAGAAATCAATGCAGTTTGAGCGAAGCATTGCAAATTTCAAAAAAAGCTCCAATTACTTGAATGTTAATTGTTGGAAGTATCTTTTGTGCAATAAAAAAAAGAGCTCATTCTATCTTTCCCTTTGGTGTACAGACATTAAGACAAGCAAATGAAAGTGCTCGTTTCATTGAATGCGTAAACTAACGAGAGCTAGTCTTCTTTTGGCTTTTCTCCCGACATGAATGCGACTCTTTATCGCCGGCCGCTGCGTTTTGCGTCGCCAAGTAATTGCATCATTTGAGGACAATGAGCTGTTTTTGTACATAGATTAAGTCCGCCGAGAATTAGGATCATTAGAATCACTTCCTTTTTCCGTAAGGAGTCACAATTTCTTTCATGAGGTACGTGTTCTTATTCATTACGGGATGTTTTATGCGATGCTAAACTAATTGAGTCAGAAGGGTTAGGCTCTCTAAATAAGATTTTAATTTAACAGCTTAGGTCATTACTAGAAAGAAAAGATGAGCCGTAAAAAGCATTAGCCATATGCAGCAGTAAATAGGAACGGGCTTTCTATTAATGCTCTACACTGCTAAAAAGTTTTCTAAAATTTTATGATAAAATGTACTAGCATCCATGTTGCCAGTCATTTTTACCGAAAAATTCCATTTTACAGAAAATTTTACTGTAGAAAAACGAGTTAAAAAGCGTCAGACGCGTGCAGCTGGGATCGCGCCCAAGACTCTATTTTCACACACCGGTTTGCTATGTCCCATACTAAATGAGACTCGTCAGAATAGTGGAAATGGGGGTAAAGTGCTTCGTACAGTAAGTTACGTGGTGTATTCATTGACAATGTAAGGGTTTATTTTCCTTAATAAAACTTCTGTAAAC
This sequence comes from Uloborus plumipes, assembly GCA_038373865.1. Taxonomy (NCBI): domain Eukaryota; kingdom Metazoa; phylum Arthropoda; class Arachnida; order Araneae; family Uloboridae; genus Uloborus; species Uloborus plumipes. Next base: position 14,580 of record JAXGGA010012350.1, on the reverse strand, counting down.
AATAAAATTTTACAATAATTTACCACAAAAGTTTCCTGAATTTTTAGTAGTGTACTTTTCTAGTATTTCTAATAAGAGAGCAAGGTCATACGCCCGAACAACTGTAATGTAATATAATGAAGCAATGATGTTCAAGAGACGATTAACAACGAATTATTTTTATTCTACGCCATTTATCGCTCTGTGGCGCCTACAACAACTACAGTCGAGCATCGTTAATCCTTTAAGCGGTCAATTATTTTACCAGAAATGCTTCCAAAAAAGGCATATTTTTTTATTGCATATAGTTAAGTACCATACTTAACAGAATAAGAATATCAAGAATTTTTTAATTATTTTTTTTTTCGTTTTTAATGCTTTTACAACATTTTTTATTTTACAATTTTAGTCACAAAAACCCTAAATGTTTGCTTTTTTCAAGTACATTCTGCAGTAAAGATTGGTTTACAAATTTTGCAAAAATTTCTCTCACACTTACTGTGAATTTTGAAGTTTACAATTTTCCAAACAGTTCAGAAGTCTTTTTCATACTGTCTAGTCATACAGTAGAACAAAAAGTTCCCGCTTTCCCGCTACATAGAAAAACCCGGATGAAAAGCATTTCATTTACATGAACAAACTACACCATCTGTTGAAAAATAACACAGGCCAACAAAAAAAACCTTTTTGAAAACTTTTTTAATTTTAATAGCTGATCTTGATTGATTTTTATGTGCTGAATCCAAATCTGCTTGTAGTTTTTATGTATCACCCTTAGTTTCCAAGCAAAATGTATTTTATTATATAGTCTAATACCCATTTACAGTATATAGGGAAATCAATGAAACACTGTAGAATCGTAAAAATGGTTTGTATTTACAGTAAAATACTTGGAATAGTAATTTTATGTGATGATACAAGGTTCACTTGTCAACTGGAATTGCTTTATATTTTCTTTCCCTTTTTTCCTTGAAGCTTCTTGTGTAGCTTTTCCTGCGATGAATAGCTTGCTGAACTTCCCGGTGAAGTGACCAACAGTAATCCCCCATCATGTTGTAGCATGTGTTTCAGCAGTGCTGCCAACATCCTCTTTGTTCATTAGACCTATTTTTTCATGTTATCTTAACTATGAAAAAGCTGTTAAATTCTAAAAATGTTTCTTTATTTCATGAATGTAACTATAAAATGTGAATAAATGGTGGGTGATACAACTTTTTAAGCATCATATTTGGATTCAGCAACCTAAACAACATAAGAATAAGGTATTTTCATTAAAAAAGTTTTTTCATCGTTGGCCTGTGTAATACTACTAAATAGTCTCTTTAAATAATGAAAAAATCGGGCAAACCAGAAAAGGAAATCAGAAAATATCGATGCTCGTACGCCGTACGGGCAAACCAGATGAGGTCAATTTCGGGTAGCACGTACACTGTGCGGGCAAACCGCTTAAAGGGTTAAAACGAACTCAGAGGGACCTTTAAAATCCGTTCATATAAACAGTAATTTGTCCAATCCGAACAATAAAAAACAAACAATAGGATAGAGAACGCGAATGTAGTTCGTCTCAGCAGTCATTCGTTTTAAGCGTGTTCGAATTAACGAGGTTTGACTGCATTGAATACTCAAATAGGACAAATAATAAGGCTCCCAATGAGAGGCTGGAAAAGTGATAAAATTTGACTATGTCGGGAGTACTCCCGACTGTTCCAGATTGTTGCTGTGCACATCGCAGCTTTAGGAAAACATTTGCGACCCCCCAATTTAATCGGTGAGTGCATAAACAAAGTAAGTCTAGAACTTCAAATTGTTCAAGAGATAGAAAAAACGCCTTAATTCTTGCATTGTTTCTACGGTCAACGTTCAAATAACAGGCCCCGTATCTTTCGAATTAGTAACCTGACTGACGTGATTTTTGACCTCAACACGCATCTTGCCTCCTACAGCTTATTTCCACAAAAAACAAATTTTCGAATTTTTGTGACTGATGTTGTTTTTGCACTCACCGATTCAATTGCTAATTGATTCTGAGTCGTCAGGATGCACTCTATCCCTCCTCGAAGTTCTGAAGACTTAACTGGGACACCCGGTATATTTCATAGCTTTTTTTTGCTGGAATAAATTTTAATCTCTCATTAAAGGATGCCCATTAAAGATTCCCTTATCTATTCTTCAGTTAAAAGGAGCTGCAAGTCTTGGTGTAAAAGGTGTGACTAGATGTAGTACGGTGTTAATAGGCAGTTCTATTTTAATATAGGGTCATTCCATATCCAAGTGATCCAACTTTTTTACCTTACATTTTTGTATGTCTTTCAAATTTGGCTCATCAATTGTACCCCTTGAGGTAATCAAAAGCCTCAATTTTTAGATTTTTATCTCTATTATTTTTTAGCCTACTTTCCCGTTAAAAATAAAAGAAACGAAAAAAGCATTAAAATTGGCTTAATGCATCTAAAAAATGTCGCCAAGTCCAAAAAATGTCGCCAAGTCCAAAAAATATCGCCAAGTAAAAAAAATATCGCCAAGTAAAAAAAAAGTCAAAAAGAAACAAAAAAATGAAATAAATATCGAAAAATTAAAAATTTGAAAGTAGGGTATTGAGATGGGGAATTTGTGTGTCTGTCGGTCGGTCTGTCTGTCCCCCCCCTAATAACTTTTGAATGAACATTCCGATTTGGACAAACTTTTTTTTGTTGGAAAGATCTCGGCGAGTACAGCTCATTCCCATATTTGATTTTTTGATTTGAACAATTTTTGGTTCAACTTTGAGCCGTTCAAATAACCGGTCCCGCGATACTAACTTTTGAATGAACAGTCCGATTTGAACAAACTTTTTTTGTTCGAAAGATCTTTTCAAGGATACTTCATTACCGTATTTAAATTTTCAATTTGAACATTTTTTTTCGTTCAACATTGAACCGTTCAAACAACCTTTCCCCACCTTATAACTTTTAAGTGAACCGTCGGAATTGAATAAACTTTTTTTTGTTCGAAAGATCTCGGAGAGGCTCCTTCCCATATTTCACTTTTCAATTTGAACCATTTTTCGTTCAATGATGAACCGTTCAGAAAAAATTTTAACATGAGCGCCTACGGAGAAATTTAAATTGAATGTTGATTCTGAACTTCAAGGCGGATTTCCTTCAAACTAACTTTGTAAGAAAATGGTTTTGATAAATAATGTATTGTAAAGTACTTTTCCAAATAATCTTCTGTGAGGACTCTGATTCCGACTGCGACTCCGCAGACATGGCGGAAATGCAGGCTCAGAAAAAAATGACTGACTGGGCAGACGATTTTTTGTTTATTTATTTATTTGTTTTGTTAAATTTATTATTATTATGATTTTTTTTTTTTTGGCAGACGATATTTTTTTTTTTTTTTGTAACAAAAATTTTTCATTCACGAGAGCATTTTATTCTTTATTTATATTTAACAACTGGCAACGGATTAAAAATGAAATTCAAGACATTTTATTAACGAACGAGTTTTTTTTTTTTTTTCTTTCTTTGATAAAATGTGTTTTGAAGTTCTTTGTACTTTTATTTTATTTGTTTTTTTTTTCTTTTGAAAACGATTGTGGAATTTTTCTACGGAAGAACTATAACAGTTACATTCTTTAAAAGGTGCGACAAAACTTAATTGACTCGTTTATTTAATTTTTACGTGTCTATTTCATCTGATGAGAGGGGTATATTTTGCTTTTAGAAATCAGCTTTAAGTGCTATACAGGTATGTTTGACATAATTTTCAGTTTCAGATAATCAAGAGAATATTGATCAGATGCTACAATGCCGATTTCGATGTACGGGAACGTAGGCTCGTTTAGTTCTTGACAGAACTTCTTGTTTATTTATGAGACTTTGAACTTTGGAAAAACCCTCGTTTTTCCATATATGCTGAAACATAAAAGGGACCATAACTCGGCACCAAATATAGATAGAACGATTTAATGATGGCATTTTAAAGTACGTTAGTTGCCGCTTAATCTGATATGCAACATGACTAATTTGATAAAGATTTTATTTCTTAAAAAATGAAATTTAAATTTCAAATTTAAATTTTTAACAAGAAACATGTAATGAATGTTTTTCAAAAAATTTTCAAAAGTTCTTGTGTATTTTACCTTTGTTTGTACAAATTTTTAGGATGGAATCTCAATGGGATCATATTTATTTCAATTTTTAAATAAAATTGTATAGGAAAAAAATGATATTTTTTAGATTCTATTCATTTAAATACTAAGTTCTCTTGCTTGTGATGGTCTAAAAAGTAGTAAGTAACCATGACGATGCTTGAAGTGAGCTGGCATGAACTTGTAGATTGGTCAGGTTCCTCCCCCCCTCCCCCTGTACAACCACTCTTTTTTATTTCAAAACTATTCAAAATGCTCTTTTTTTTAATCGATACAAAATAAATAGTAAACTTATTTAAAGTTGGTAAATGGGTTCCCTTATAACTAGACGAAGTCCCCCTCCCCCACCCAACTATACCATTAACACTATACCAATATGACGTCTAACCTGGGGACTGAATTGAGGATTATTTTTACCCTAGGTAAGTGAGCTCGTATGAACTTGTAGATTGGTCAGCTCCCCTCCCTCCCTTCCTTGTCCAACCATTACCCCCCCCCCCCAAACTGTTCAAAATGTTTAAAAAGCCCCTTTGATACAAAATAAATAGTAAACTTATTTAAAGTTTGTAAATGGGCTTCCTTTTAACAGGACGAAGTACAGCCCTTCCCCCGCCCAAATATATCATTAACACTATACTGAAAAGACGTCTAACCTGGGGATTGATTTGAGGATTATTTTCACCCTAGGTATATATTGTTTTTTAGACGTAGCGTTTCTTTTTAAATCCGACCTTCACAAAGTGCACTTCCATTCAATATCTGAATTTAAACTTACGATTCATTTCATCCCCTACCCCAGCACCAATTTTCAATTTTGGAGGGAGAAAAAAAAAGGTTCGCCCCAAAATTACAGCAAACAGCAAAACAGCACTGTTTTCCCTTGTTCTCATAATGTTTACCCATTATTTTCACAAAAAACTGCAAAGAAATCAAAGTATCAGGTCATACATCAGTCCCCATGACTGCCTTTCCTTTCTCTTATTGGACAAAGCTCATGAGTTAATAAGAAAGAATAACAAACAGAATAAACTGAAACACTACCATACATCATTAGAGACTATGGCTTTGAAATTGGGTTGAGGGGGTATGATAAAAACATAAGTCTGAAGAGTGAAGGTAGGGTAAGGAAGGGGGGGGGCAATCTGTAAAGAAGTTAAACAACATGAGAGGTTATGCTCAAAAAAGCAGTGTTTGTTTTATCTATTCCTGATTTTAATATATGTTTATAGATATATCTTGCTGCATTACTCTCCTTTACAACAAAATGAAAAAGAAAACAAACAATTAAAAACAAATAAATAACAGCTGCACTCTAGATAATGCGGAAAGAGAGTTATAGGGACACAGACATATGATGTGATACTGTGATTTCTTTTCAGTTTTGTGCGAAAAGAATAGAAAAAACAATGAGAACAAGGAGAAACAGTGCTTATTTTGCTGTTTGTTATGATTTTGGGGCGAAACCATTTCCTTCCTCCCTCCAAAATTGAAGATTGGTGCTGGGGTACAAGATGAAATCAATCATAAGTTAAATTTCAGGTATATAATGGAAATACACTTTGTGAAATTCAGATTGAAAAAGAAACACTTCGTCTGAAAAACAATATATACCTAGGGTGAAAATCATCCTCAATTCAGTTCCCAGATTAGACGTCATATTAGTATAGTGTTATTGGTATATTTGGGTGGGGGAGGGGGATACTTCCTCTAGCTATAAGGAAACCCATTTACCAACTTTAAATAAGGTTACTTTTCATTTTGTATCAATTAAAAAAAAAAGAGCATTTTGAATAGTTTTGAAATGAAAAAAGAGTGGTTGTGCAGGGGAAGGGAGGGGGGAGGAACCTGACCAATCTACAAGTTCATGCCAGCTCACTTCAAGCATAGTCATGTTTACTTACTACTTTTTAGACCATCACAAGGGCAAGAGAACTTAGTATTTAAATGAATAGAGGGTCATTCCATATAAAATCAACAAATGTTCAGCAATTTTCGTGCCGCACCATTTTTGATTTTGATGATATTTGGTAGGTAATATGCACCAATATTCTGTACCTCGGAACCGTTTTATTTTCTTCTCGAAAAAATTTTATTCTCGAGATATAGCCATTTTTTGTTCCGCCGATGAGTAAAATTCGGCATTTTTGATATTTTTTCTCAGTGCTCTGGTAAATTTATTTAAAATGGTAGAAATATCAAACATGACTTATTTTAAATCTAACTTTGATTTGTGCATAAAAACAAACGGTTTAAGTTAAGCCTAAATATAAATTTTTCCGGGTCAATTCGCGGTTCAAAAAGTGCCGTTTTCGTCATTTCAAGCATGAAAAAGTATATGAAGGAGTGCCAGTGGGGTTCCAATTTTTTTTTCTCTTGCACCCAGTTATAGATACTAGAAGCAAAGAAAAGAATAAGATGATACCAGTAGTCCTTCATTATGAAAAAATTGCTTAAACTTGAGAAAAAAGGAAAATTGGTATTTTTCACTCCCCAAAAACGGCCTGTGGAACAGGTAGCAAAAATTTACAAATGCATGGAATAAGACGGTGTTACATTACCCTTTAAAATGAAACAAAAACTGTCTTGTTATTCCAAGGCATTAGAGAGATATGGGTCAATTTCACCATATGCTTACATTTCAGAATTTTTAAGTATTATTTTTAACTTGCTATTTTCTTTAAGAAACACAACAGATGTTTAGTCACATATTTTATGTGTGTGAAAAAGTAATTGGTTGTACACTTTGATGCATAATTAAGGATTCAAATGATGTTGTAAAACTTTAAGTTGCAAGGAAAATTCGTCTATTACCATACAAAATCAATATGAAATCTCATTTTTCAACTATATTATAGCGCCTAGAACCAACTTAATTTGAAATTACTAGTGTCTCTGAAGCTTAAAACGATGTTTGTAGTTGTTAAAATATTGATAAAAAACTGTATGGTAACGGACTTGAAATTTGGTAACGGATTTGACCAAAACCATAAATAAACTTAAAATCTGTTACTATGATTTTAATGATATTTTAAAGCATTACACATTCATACATATGTATTCATTCGTTATAATAATACTTTCTAACTATTAAGATACAGAAAAATCATTTTTGGAATATATGAATAAAATAAAACATTTGCTCTAAATCTGAAATTTAGTCCTCAAGCAGTTTTTCAAGGCAAGTAGCACACATAGCTATGACTTCACTATTAAGAAAGTTATTTATTTTAACATTATAAACAAGTGTATAATACATTATGAACAAAAGCGGGAAATGGAGGGGAAAATGTTGCACATAAATGCGCGAAAATGCGATTCATCACACGGTCTAATGATAAAGATATCTTTTTCAATTTTTCCGCTACCTTTATTTATTAATGATCTATTAATTCGTAATTTCGAAGTCAAATTTTTACATCAATAAATTGATTTTGGCACCGTCGCATCAGAGAAGTAATGCAAAATTAAATTACAGTATTTATCTATGACGTTAAATTGAAAACGCTTTTAATTAAAAACTATTTATAATTCTCAGCTAATAATGAAAATTCCGGTATTTTACGTTAGCAATATCGATAGTTCGAAATTGCAAAATCACTCAGAATATCAGTATTTGATGTACGCATATCCCGGTATTGTAATCACTAATGGTAACGGACTTGACCAGTAACGGACTTGACATTTCAACAAAAAAATCAAATTATGGCTAGGATGTCGAACTTACAAATTGAACAACAACATGCATTTTCTTAGAGTTGTATAATAAACAATATTTATGAGTAAAAGTTTAGAAAAAGCAAAAATTAATACTAAAATCTTTGGTAACGGACTTGACAAAGAATAAAAATACGCACCTTCAAGAAATTTTGTGCGAAACGCCACAGCAATACTTCTCGACTGAAAAAAAACTAAATGGTACGAAATAGTTACGTTACTAGGTTGTTAAGTTAACTGAATAAGTGTTACCATCTTTTGACAGCAATAAATACCTTTTTTAGCTAAAATAATCTTAGGGTAACGGACTTGACAAGAACTTCCGGACAAAATATATTCGTACATTTCTTAATTAAAAAAAATACTATTGTCAATATTTCTTATGAACTTAAACATCATACATTAATAGTCAATATATAAAAAAAATTTGTTGTATATATTTTTTATACAATTAAGTATCTAAAAAAAGTAGTTGAACTTGTGAAAATGGGAAATGGACAAGCGTTTTTGCCTTCATTCTCATTTTTAAAGACTTATATAAAAACTAGTTGACCCGGCAAACGTTGTTTTGCCATATAAATAATTTCCTAGTAATTTCTAGTGTAGACAAAAAATAGCTTACTTATTGTAAGTATGTATGTATGCATGGTAGAATGTGTATATTGTATGTATGTAAGAATGTGGTATATGCGTGAAATAAGCATGGAGCGCTGTGAACGATGAGGGAATATAAAAATAACAAAAGGCAAACATTATTTTTAAGTTATAATAATTTTTTCCTTAAAATTATATATCATTAATTAAACAATTACGACAGTAACACTATTAAACAATATCAATCTCTTAATGCTATAGCGTGAACAATATTTTTTGTTAGTCCATCTTTAGCTAACACAAACAAACTGAATGGTTTACCCACTCGAGAGCATGCCACGTATAATTGTTCGTGTGAAAAACATGGTGTTCTCAAATCTAAGCCACAAACAGACATCGTTTGACCTCGGGATTTGTTGCCATTTAAAATCCTGGCTTCGATCACGTTTTTCATTAATTTTTGAATGACTAATCGCGTACCGTTGCACAGCCGGGGCGGGTTCAAATTACGAAGCAAGATAATTGGAGATCCAACCTTTATTTTTAAAAATTTGTGTCACTTTAATGGTCGTTCATACCCCCCCCCCCTCTCGCAGTGAAAAAAAACTTTACACAGCAGATTTTGCCTAATAACTCAACACTCATGGTGTTTGATACATTTTATTTGTTTGTAATGATGTTTTTTGGTCACAACCAATATGAAAATCACAAAAAATAGTTACTTTAATTTTTAACATATCTTTATCTTCTTCAGAATTTTTGACTTTTAATTTTACCTTGAATTTGACGTAAATGCAAGGTATAAAATACAGAATTTTATAAAGGTACAAAAATTAACATAATATAATTGATAGTGTATATAATTTTTGAAATTATGATATACGATAACACATATTGTTTTAAATGACATGAAATGTTAGTTTTTCGATCATAACTTTTTTCCTAGTGAACAAATATCGTCATATGAGTACATGGTACCTAAGTTACACCATCTCCTATTGATTAAAAAAAATCGTCCAAATCGGTTCAATAGATCAGATGTTATGTGCAAACAAAAAAAAAATTTAGGGGTGGACTACCCCTAACATTTAGGGGGATGAAAAATAGATGTTGGCCAATTCTCATAGATACTGGATAAACACAAAAAATTTCATCAAAATCGGTCAAGCCGTTTCGGAGGAGTATGGCAACGAAAACTGTGACACGAGAATTTTATATATTAGATAAATAAATAAATTTCAATAATTTTTTGAGTGATAGAATTTTTTTGGGAGTATATTTCTTACAGAAAATAATTGTTCGCGTTGAATTTAAAATATAAATTATGATTCAAAATCGTATTTTTAACCTCCGGACAGCAAATGTAAGCAAATTTTGAAAATGACCCATATAAGCTTTTAAACTATGAGAAAAAATGAAAAATATCCTTTTTCACTCCACAAAAATGGCCTGTGGAACACGTAATAAGAATTTGCAAATGCATGGAGCAAGAAGATATTACCTTGAACTTTAAAAGGAAACAAAAACCGTCTTGTTATTCCCAGGCATAAAAGAGATATAACCCTCTGAAATTGAAAATTTACGCAAAAATTTTTTTTTTGGCATAAGTTAAAACAATTATGAACATAAAGTCTTTTTATGCAAGAACTGCAAGTGAAAAAATATGTATCCCCATTAAATATATAATTTAAAATACATCGTAAAACGTCTAATTTTTATGTGACGAAGAAACATCTGAAAAAGTTATACTTAAAACTTTTTTTAGTGTTTCTGTTATCAGAGTTTTCTTTTAATTTGTAATGGATGTACAACTAAATATTATGAACATAAACTCTAACAAATAATCAATTCGCAAAAATCCCTTTTGAGCGATTCCATACCAAATCACCGAATGGGGGTCGCACGACCGACTCGGATTTTTTTTTAATTTGGTACACAGATTGATGGTATAGAGGTATGAAAAAGCCCAAAAGGAAAGTTACCTGCTCCACTTATTTTCTGAGATACATGCCCTCAAAGTTTGTCCGCCACGTCAAAATACTAAAAAAGTGATGTTATTTAATCATTTTTTATAAAAAATTGTACTCATGCAATATAAAAGTGTTAGATATCTATGGAAACTAGTTACTCCGAGCATTCTGAAAAAAAATACTAGAACGTTCATAATAAAAATTGCCAAGGTACAGGGCTCTTTGAAGTTGTCACCACAAAAACTTGATTTTGCAGATTTTGCTAAAATTCAGGCATTTATTACAAAAAAAGGCAAACAAAACCAAAGGTTTTCTCACTTTCTGGTAGTGTACAGGTCCTCCCTGTAAATTGCTACGCAATAAATTTTTTGTGTTTCTCACTCCTTCTTGGAAATATTTTAGCTTAAAGATAAGCCGTAAGGCAAAAAATGCGTTTTTGGCCATCTTGGCAGCCATTTTTCTCATAAAGGGGGAGCAGTAGAAACTTTAATTTTTTTTTAAAACAAGCCACTGATATGTTAGCTATTCACAGGAAAAGAGTTTACTTTTGGTTATTTCCTCCATTAAGAGATATCCTGCTTACAGTATATGCATGTTTTTCACGACGACCATATGCTTTTGTTCCCCCTCTCATGGACTTAAATTTAATTAAACCAAAAAATAATGATATATTTATTATTAGCTGTATTATCTACCCAATATGTCATGAAATTTAATTTATTAAATCATTGAATAATAAATTAGATAATTGATGAAAACAAGAAAAAGTATTTCTCTGATGCCTGAGCATTATGCATTCATAATTATAAAGCACTAAATACTTTCTTGAGAAATTAATTAACATAAATGAGCTCTAAATATTTATATTATAAGCAATACCCAATCTTGTGATTGGGATACTCCTGTTTTTAATTGAAGATTTTCTTGAATATCACATGAATATCAGGAAAATAAATGAGGTCTTTTCGTTTGATGTAGGATATTTTATGACAAATTTCATTTGATGGGCTACTAACTGAGCATGGTGATAAAGAGCTATTAATTTCAGCATCGAATTCCATTTTACCTTATTAACAGTTAAATATTTACAAAATAATTAAATAAATAATTTAATATAAAGCCATGCTTGAAGAATTAAAATTAGTGCAACCCTAATTTATTCCCATACTGATCTTTACAAAATTGACATGCGTTGAGCAATGATAAGAACTGACAAGAAAAAGTTAACTCACTAAAATATTAGTTCACAGATACTATAAAGCATACATTCTATTTTCCACAAAATAATACTGCAACAAAGAACAAGGGTATCCTCCTGTTTATAGCCATCAATCAGGAACATCCAGTCACAAGATTGGGTATTGCCTATGAGATAAATATTCGAAGCTCCTTTATTTTAATTGATTTTTCAAGAAATTCTTTAGCACCTACTCCTTTATACCCTTGTTCTTTGTTGCAGTATTATTTTGTAGAAAATAGAATGTACGCTTTATAGTATCTGTGAACTAGTATTTTAGTGAGTAAACTTATTCTTGTCAGTTCTTATCAGTGTTCAACACATGTCAGTTTTGTAAAGATCAGTATGGGAATAAATTAGGTTGCACTAATTTTAATTCTTCAAGCATGGCTTTATATTAAATTATTTATTTAATTATTTTATAAATATTCAGCTGTTAATAAGGTAAAATGGAATTCGATGCTGAAATTAATAGCTCTTTATCACCATGCTCAGTTAGTAGCCCATCAAATGAAATTTGTCATAAAGTATCCTACATCAAACGAAAAGACCTCATTTATTTTCCTGATATTCATGTAATATTCAAGAAATTCTTCAATTAAAAACAGGAGTATCCCAATCACAAGATTGGGTATTGCTTATAATATAAATATTTAGAGCTCATTTATTTTAATTAATTTCTCAAGAAAGTATTTAGTGCTTTATAATTATGAATGCATAATGCTCAGGCATCAGAGAAATACTTTTTCTTGTTTTCATCAATTATCCAATTTATTGTTCAATGATTTAATAAATTAAATTTCATGACATATTGGGTAGATAATACAGCTAATAATAAATATATCATTATTTTTTGGTTTAATTAAATTTAAGTCCATGAGAGGGGGAACAAAAGCATATGGTCGTCGTGAAAAACATGCATATACTGTCAGCAGGATATCTCTTAATGGAGGAAATAACCAAAAGTAAACTCTTTTCCTGTGAATAGCTAACATATCAGTGGCTTATTTAAAAAAAAAATTAAAGTTTCTACTGCTCCCCCTTTATGAGAAAAATGGCTGCCAAGATGGCCAAAAACGCATTTTTTGCCTTACGGCTTATCTTTAAGCTAAAATATTTCCAAGAAGGAGTGAGAAACCCAAAAAATTTATTGCGTAGCAATTTACAGGGAAGACCTGTACACTACCAGAAAGTGAGAAAACCTTTGGTTTTGTTTGCCTTTTTTTGTAATAAATGCCTGAATTTTAGCAAAATCTGCAAAATCAAGTTTTTGTGGTGACAACTTCAAAGAGCCCTGTACCTTGGCAATTTTCATTATGAACGTTCTAGTATTTTTTTTCAGAATGCCTGGAGTAACTAGTTTCCATAGATATCTAACACTTTTATTTTGCATGAGTACGATTTTTTATAAAAAATGATTAAATAACATCACTTTTTTAGTATTTTGACGTGGCGGACAAACTTTGAGGGCATGTATCTCAGAAAATAAGTGGAGCAGGTAACTTTCCTTTTGGGATTTTTCATACCTCTATACCATCAATCAGTGTACCAAATTAAAAAAAAATCCGAGTCGGTCGTGCGACCAACTTTTTTTTTTTTCGGTGATTTGGTATGGAATCGCTCTTTTATAATTCAACCTCTCAGAGATGGTCTATGACTCCTCCTTTTTTCAGGATTGTCCATTTTTAGGAAGGGGTGATACGCAGATGAAAATTGAGGAATGGGATTCACAATAAATTGATGGGGGAATTTGAATGGATAGAAATTCTACCTATTTTAAGGAATGGACTCGTTTTCTCATTTGATTGACACCGGCCATCTCGTCGCGGTTGAATTATAGTTGTAACTGTTTCGAAAAGGATGTAGAAATTTCGGATTTTTGTAAAAAAATTTGTAATTTCATTCAAATGTAAATGTAAAATAGAAACTTCTTAGCGACATGCAATTAAATTTTAAAACCAATTTTAATTGATGTGTGGACATTCGGATCACTGGTTTTAAGTACAACTTTTTCCGATGTGTCAACATTACAAATAAATTACTACCATTTTACGATATACAGGGTGGTTATAAATTAACAGGAGGTGTTTGGAGCCCTATAGCTCGCGAACTACTGGGCGAAATATTGCCGAATTTCGTGAATGTGCATATTAGACCATGGGATTTTGATTTCATGAATAAAAAAAATTAGTTTGAAAAATCACCACCAGGGGAAAATTTGGCGCTGTAAAAGTGTATTATTCTGATTATCGCAGAATTAATTGCTACTGACAAAATATGCATCCATTTTATTTGCAAAAATGACTTTTTTTGTCACAAATGTAGTTCGATATGATCGCCATTGTAAAGTTGTAAGAACTGCACACGATGCACAACATTTTCTACGGCAGCTCGTAACATAGCAGAATGGATTTCTTAATGAGAATACTCCCAGTCCGTCATTTTACAGATGATCGCTAAACGCAACGCGTTTATGCAAATTATTGCATTCTATTTGGTTAAATGGACCGCTATTTTGTTCGTGGTGATTTTTTTTTTTAATAGAAAATTCTACGGCGATCATATTAAACCTCATTTGCAAAGCACAATCATTTTTGCTTGGCGAAATGGATTTATACGGCATCTTTTCAAGTTTAATTCGCGATATTCAGTGTAATACACTTTTACAGCACCAAATTTCCCCCTGGTGGTGATTTTTCAAACTAATTTTTTTTTATTCCATAAATCAAAATCCCATGGTCTAATATGCCCGCTCACGAAATTTGGCAATGTTTCGCCCAGTAGTTCGCGAGCTAGAGGGCTCCAAACACCTCCTGTTAATTTATAACCACCCTGTATTTTGAATTATGTATTTGATGACACATCTTTTTAGAGTTCTTGCATGAAAAGACGAAAAGGGATTTTTGTGAATTGATTATTTGTTAGAGTTTATCTTCATAATATTTAGTTGTACA
>JAXGGA010012349.1:0-39051 GCA_038373865.1 Uloborus plumipes | reverse complement strand
GTTACAAGAGGGCTCCCGGAGGTGTTTAATTACATTTTTCTAAAAGTTGCCAGCCTCTGTTTAATTCGGATGTAGTATTGACACAGCGCTTCAACGCGCGCAAGTGAAGTGTTTGTCGGATTAGATCGATTCTCGTTATTAAGGCACTCGGAAGAAAGCTTTGTTATTTAAATGACGCGCTTTTGAGACAGTTTATTTGAGCTCTGTTCAGATTTACGGGTTTTCTGTTTCTAACGCTTGTTCAGTTCTGTGTTTCCGAAACATTTTTTAGTAACAGTAGAGGTCCTAAACAACATAACTTAATTGCATAAAATATAGTTCATGTTATACTTTTAAATTCAAGCATTAATTTCTGCATCACATTATTATAGGAAATCTGAACCTCAAAGCCTGATTCACTTAAGTCGTACGATTTTCAAAGTAAAACACTTTGAACGTGGGATTACTTATTTTGTCATATGTGTCCTTCGCACCAAATTTAGGTGAAATCGGAAATGGTAAGGAATAGAACGTTTGCCAGCAGCCAGCACGCTGCCTGGATGATCATAGCTAGAAATAAAAGTCCTGAATTCTTTTCGACGTTTTTTACTTGTCTTTATAAAACCACGCGTTCTCTCATAACTTTCGTTCTTCTTATTAATATCTTTTTATTAGTTTCACATGTGGGTTTGTTTGTTTGCTTGTATGCATGTATGTAACTCTGAAAATTCGCATTCTTTACAAATATAAAAATAATATGTTTAATACAATTATTAACACTAAGGCTAAACTATATTAGATGTTGATGTACTATAAGTGTTTCAGTTTATATGTAACTCTGAATGAAAGATAAAATTCACGCTCTTTGCAAATATAAAAGTAATAATGTATTTAATAGGGGAAAGCGGGGCTAAAAGTTCCGCGGGTAAGTTGTTCCCTTTGAAATAACTCAGCTAAGAAAAAAGATACAAGTATTTTGTAAATACGTCGTGAAATAGAATGTTATAGCGCACAAATGGCGGCCATTTTAGCCAGCCCAGTGGCGTCCGGTGTATCAAAAGCCGAGCACGTGCATTACTGATTTACGAAAGTAAATATTTTTGTTTTTGGTGTTTTTGGTCTTTCGCCCGAAATTGAATAGTTAATGTTTAGCTTTTTGGTTTTTTTACATGAAGATAGATTGTGCACCCTTATATCCTACGCTGAAACTATTTACGTTTCGTTATCTAACCTATAATTTAATGTTTTAAAGACATGTGCTTTTGGGGCTAGTTGTTCCCTTTTTTGGGGGCAAGTTGTTCCGCGGAACAACTTGTCCCAGAAAAATTAGCAACTATCCCGAAGAAACGTCTTGCCCTATTCATCTGAACCAGTGATGCAGTGACTTAATACACATATAAATAAATATTATATGCTACTGTGAAGACCGAAAGTGAGATTTCATCAAACATAAATCCAGAAATATTCAGTCTATCCGATAGATATATATTAGATATAAAATTTTCGAAAAGCGAACCATGTAAGCTATCGAAATATGTTTCATACTTTGATATAAAAGTCATAATTTCGGAGAATCGTATTAGAAGTTCTAGATAGCTCCCTGTTATAACTGAAGACTGAACCAATTATCTTAGCTTATTAGCTGTTGAAGCTGTTAGTTATTATATGTAATTTTCATTTGTTGCACTGTATTAACTGTATTTTACCATATTAATGTGTTATAATTTACTATTTACTAGATGCGTTGCCCGGCTTTGCACGGTCTACCTTGAGAATAAAACTTTTGTCAAGCAACGCGTGTCTATAAGTCCCGATTGCATTATTAAAGTCGATATTTTGCCGGCATCTAGTGCAAAAAAGAAATCAATCGCCAAAAAAAGTTTTAAATCCCGTCGTAACAGGAAAAGCCTCAAAGCAAAGGTCTCATCAGAAAGATCGAAGAAAATACGTCCTAAAGGAAATTTTCTCGCGCAGCTTTGGAAATTACTAACCGCTTCACCCGGCAAAAAGATACAGGCGTTTTTAAGTTATTAAAAATCAATTTCAAATTGGATTTACAGAAATCGTCTGTTCTAATTAGCGTGAAAAAAAAGAATGGTAAAAAAAAGTTGAATAAAAATGGGTTGCCATTTTTTTTCTTGAGCGTAAACTAATTTTCTAAATATGGCCGATTTTAACAGCATTCAGTGGATTTTTCGCAAAATATCGCCAATAACGCAAAAATTGAACCGAAATTCAAGAAATCATTTTCTTCGGCAAATTTGTCACCAACTTGGCGAGCTGTCACCAAGTTGGCGTCAAACACTTGGCGACCAAAAGCTTGGCGATATATCGTCAAGTGACTGTTCCAATTCATATCACTTTTATCTACATTAAAATTAACACTGATTTACACCAAAGAAGGGCAAGCCCCCCCCCCCCCGGGAACATTCGAATGCAACCACAAGGGGAGGTACACAACTAGACCTCCCTCAAAGCCAACATATCAAATTAGAATCTTCTACGGTATACAGTTTTTGAGTTACGCGACATACCTACATACGCACATGCATAACATACGTACATACAGTCATACAGCCGTACATAAAGTCATACTAATATCAACCATTGTTTTTTAATACAAATTATGTTTTTAAGGAGTTATTCATCTCGCAACGTGGTTAAATTCGAAATCAGCATCGTTATTCATCGTCTTGTTAATATCGGAACAATTTGCCCCAACCACGGAACAACTTGCCCCAAGACGGGGTTAGTTGTTCCTTTTCGGCTTTACTTGCTATAAAATTAATTATTAAAAAACCTTACAAAATACAACTCAAAAAACAGTCTGTATATCAAAGGGACATATAATACTAAGTTTTAACCTCGGAATATTAATTCTAGAACAAAGTTTTCAAAACGAATTTTGAGCTTGATCAAAAAACGGAACTTTTAGCCCCGCTCTCCCCTACTATTATTAATACTAAAGGCTAAACTGTGTTACATGTTGATGCGTGCTAAGTGAATCTAAAAGCGTTTTATTTAGTTTTTTAAACTAATTTAAAGGTTATTGTTACAGTTATTCGGGGATCCAGCAAAGTTCCGGTGATGGTCTACATCCACGGCGAGTCGTACGAGTGGAACGCCGGGAACCCCTACGACGGAAGGGTGCTGGCGAGCTTCGGAAATGTGGTCGTCATCACCATCAACTTTCGACTCGGTGTCTTAGGTGAGAATGCCGGACAATTCGATTTTTTTTATTCTATTTTTGTTTGACAGAATAACATTCGTCAATTTAGAAAAGCATACAACTTCATGGCGTGCAAAGTTTTATTGCAATGGTCAGAAGCTGTTTCTTTACAATTTTCGGATCAGCTGCTTTTTTTTTTTTTTTTTTTTTGTCGTGTGGTGTGTTTTCTTCTTGAATAAAAGTTAAAACTTTTAGTTTTGTTATGAAGCAAGGATTTTAAAATATTTAACAAAATAATTGATTTTTGTCAAAAATATAAGTGTTAATATATAATTAAGAGTTATCATTCGCATAGTGTAAGGAATAAAATAACGCAAAAACATCTTTTTCTCAGAAAAAAAAAAACCTAGAGAACATGTTAAAAATAGAGAGCACCCTTCGAAATTTTAATGTAAAAACACACATACAGTATACCCAGGTAGCACAAATAACCTTTAAACGTTTTTAAGCGGTTGTTAAAACGTCAACAACCATTTTACAACCTTTAAAAAACGAAGTGTGCTACTTGTGTGTATAGATCAATGTCTTTGAATGTTACGTATGCGTATTTAAGTGTTGTAATGAATCAATGAGTAAACATTTATTTTGTTAAGTGCAATTTTTATAAAGATGTAATACAAGACAAACTCAAATTCCAAACACTCTGCTTAGGTCTAAATTGTCGCAGAAGTTGTCCATTTAAATGTTGCTTCAATAAATGCGAAACATACTTTAATTAACCGTGGGCTGGGTGAGTGATAAAACTTTAAAATCAAATAACAGTGCATATTACAAACTAATTTATACGTTGCACTTATCTATGTAGCATCTACATCAAAGCTGACCTTGAATTTTCACCCAAAACCGAATAATTCTAGAAAGACATCAAGATTTTCAAGCTATGCTCATCCATTCATCTGTTTCGGGAAAAAAGATTTCAATCAGTTTCTACGTTCCCTGTATATTGCCTGACTCCTTTAAGCTTTAACCCTTTATGCCCCGACGGGACTCAGCAGTCCCGCTTACATTCATTAAGTATTCATGAATCCTAACTGGCTGGAATCGCGCTGAAGCTTTTAAGTACACCACTCCTTGTACTTCCCTGAGAGGCCGACACCTGCGATCGGAAACAGCTTTCAAGGGGGGGGGGAGGCTAATGCGTAAGGGGCCTTTTTTTGAACCCCAAAAATTTTAAAATTTTTGTACTGGGTAAAAATGTTTTTTTGGTGTATTTGCAAAAAAAAAAAAAAAAATGCATAAACTCAATGTTAAATTAATTTGGGACATAAAAGTTTAAGCTTTAAAGATGATTACGGCTTAGTTTTCAATTATCTCTTTTCCAAAAACTTAACCAATATTTCGCCCTAACAAACAGGGCTATAAACATCATCCAAAAGAACCGAGAAATCCTGGTGTCTAACATTTCAGCTACAGGACCGACACCTTACCCGACCGCTGCAAAAAGCCATTAATAACATTTCCAGCCCTCTCGAGCAGCAGCGAAAAATTCCGACACGGTTCGTTAATTACCGCAACCCTTTCCAGAACACAACCTCTCTCCCGGAGAAGAGCTCCCACTAAGAGCCCCCCTCCCACTCGCCCCCGACCTTCTCCTTTCGATTTCTCCTTTTCCAGGCTTCCTGCCCGCCGTGGATCGATCGGCGCGGGGCAACTACGGCCTGATGGACCAGGTGGCGGCCCTGCACTGGGTCCAGGACAACATCGGGGCCTTCGGAGGGGACCCGGGGAACGTCACCGTCTTCGGGCAGGGGCACGGGGCCGCCTGCGTCAACCTGCTCATGCTGTCTCCCATGGCCAAAGGTGAGACGCTCAAGTCACGAACTTGAAACAAAACTTTTAGATTTCCGTATATATATACAGGGTGCCCACGACAAACTGACGGCAAAATTGATTTGTGCATAAATTACATTCAAGATGTTTTTTTAAAGTTTTGCCAAAACTTAATAGTTTTAGTTTAATTCTATGAGCAATAGTTCAGACGATTTTTTGAACTAAAATCTGTTTTAGTCTTTGGATTATCAGGATTGATGCTAAACACCGTTTAATTCTCGAATTGCATTTAAAAGGTCAGCGAATTGTGAATTTTCTACATATGTCAAAGAGATTAATTGAAAGAACTTTACAATGGTTTAAGGAAACCAGTAGTGTAGAAGTAAGGTACAGTGGTGGAAGAAAACGAAGTGTACGAATAAAAAACTTAATAAAATGGGCTCGTGGAAGAGTGCCTCTCTGTAGTGCATGCCACTGCAGAAGCCTTTCCAAAAAGATTGTCATCCGTGGTTACAGTTAAAGGAGCGAGAATAGAAATCATTACTTAAACATTGATCCTCAGTGATGGGACTTTTCATTTAACATTTATTTTATCACTATAGAAAAACTAGTCTTATAGTTATAATTTTTTTCTGAACCGTCAGTTATTTGTGGGGACACTATATATATATATATATATATATATATATATATATATATATATATATATATATATATATATATATATATATATATATATATATATATATATAATGGATTTTTTTTTAATTTTACAAAGCGCTTTTATTACAGCTTAATATTAATTGCAAAGTATATATGGAAGTTTAATAAGTTAGCTCTCTAAGTGTTGAAAATATGCAGATTGGAATAGCCAAAATTAACAAGATATGAACAATTTGAAATTTTAAAAACTTTTGAAAATTTAGAGAAACATTTGAAAGTTCGAAAAACAATTTAAACATATAAAAAGAAGATACATGGGTGATGTGCTGCCTAATCTTCAGAGAGCAGGAGCAGCAGTCAAAATATTAGCTTTGTTTTATAAGAGGTCGGTTTAAAAAAAAGGAAGCTGATTTGTTATGATACGGCAGTAAATATGTAAAATTTGATGTATTTTAATCAGTAAAACTGAAGCATTATTTTATTTTAACTGTAAAATTTAAACTGTGATTGGACAAATTGAGATAAACTGAGAAATTGAGAGCAGGGGGTTGGTTATTTAATGAACGTGCTGACACGGATAATTGTGGGGAGACAACATTGCCGAGTTCAGGGGCGACTGGGCAAATGTCACCCTCTTTGGACAAGACCACGGGGCACCTGGCGTCAATCTTCTCATGCTGTCCCCCATGGCGAAAGGTGAAATGTCTCGGTATTTGGGATTAAATACAGCCTCTCCCCATTAAAGACTTTGGATTATATGAATAGACTGACTTTGTCAGGAAAACTTTATGAAGTGCATTGTAGAAGAAATGCACAAAGAATTTGCACAATGTACAAATAAATCGTGTCACCTGTTTTGTTTGCTATTTTGTTTTTCTATGTTGCATCAGAAAGTAGGGAAAATTAAGTAGTAGCTTTTGTAACATCCAAACTATTACTATTTTCACGTGAGCAATATACTGCTAAAGTTTTTATTGCGGCTCTGTTTTTGTAAAGTATTATGAACATTGAACGGCTTTCCTTCCCAACAAATGTGACGGACTTTCCACGAATATTTATGAGTACGAAGTATTGAGGCAACACTATTCTGAAGTCAAAACTCAAAAGCTGATCCTTTTAGGACCAAATGTGTCATGTCGCTTTCTATAGCCCCCCTCCCCCCTCATCCAAATATGGTTGCGTAAATAATAACAATGGTACCGCAGATACATTGCGCTGCTCTGGATAATGTCAACCAACAGCTCTCAAACAACTCTTGAGCGGTTCCTAATTCACCCCCCTCTACACACAAAGGACAGAGCTGCCCTCCCCTTGATAATATTTTCCTAAGAAAAAGCAAAAACTTTCATTGACACCGGACCTTTCCCTGTTAAATTGCCTCGGACTTCAAATGAAAGACGTCACATAAAACGCAATCCGAGGAGCATCCTGTCAAAAAAAGAAAGATACCATACCGTAAAGTCGGGTTACTTGGACCCACAAGGAGGTTACTTGAGCCCACAGTAAAATGATAAAATCTGGGTTTGGTACTAGCATTAGAGACTGCAGAGTGCTTCTACCTAGAGGAGAAACGAGGAACTACGTGCAAGTCTTCAACTAATAAGTACCAAACCTAGATTTTATCATTTTACTGTAATGGGCTCAAGTAACCCCTTAGGGTCCAAGTAACCCGACTTTACGGTACATGTCTTTTTCTAAAGTGTTCCGATCCAAAGAGAAAAGAGAAAGCGTTTTTTTTTCAAGGAATTTTTAAAACTTTTAAAAAGGTTTAAATGTATTTTCATTAGAATCTATTTTCCTTGGATCTATTTTCATTAGAACTTTTTCTTTTGAAATGGGGTTGAGTAAGATATTTCGGCTTTTTGTACACCTAGTGAGATAGCCCGATATTTCATTTATTTCTGTATTTCTTTCCCCGTATTTCTGAAAAGTTATTGCGGTCCCCATTTCCCCCCCCCCTTGCTCTCTCTTCCAAACGCAGGTCTCTTCCAGAGGGCCATCATGCAGAGCGGGTCCGCCCTCAGCCCCTGGGCCATCGCCCGGGACTCCATCACCCATACCCTCCACATAGCACGAGTCCTGGAGTGTCCGGCCCGGGACAGCACCGCCCTGGTGGAGTGCCTGCGGACGAAGAGGCTCGAGGACATCATGGGCGTGGCCCTCCAGGTCCCGGACCACCTGTCCGGCTTCGGGCCCACCGTGGACGGGATCGTCCTGCCCCAGGATCCGGCGGAGAGCATGGAGCGGGCGCCCTCTCTGTTCACCAAGTACGACCTGATGTTCGGGGCCGCGCGCGTGGAGGCCTATTTCCTGTTCTCCGCCATGGAGGAGAAGTTCGGAATCGACAGCGATCGCAGGGACAGACTTTTCAGGACGCTAGTCAGGAATCTCTATACATATCATCTACAAGAGGTAACGATGATGGCCCCATCTACTGCGATACCTGAAACTGCTGCTAATTTAAAAGAACTTTAAAGCTAGATTGCCCGAGCAGTCATTTCGATTGCTTTTGAATTTCAATTAGGGTTCAAAAATGATGCATATGATGACACACTTTCTCAAACTTTTTATACAACACACGAACGTCTTTATTAATAATTGTAGTAATCACCCCCTCCTCCTTTATTTTTGGCATATTAATGTGCAAAATCTATACAGTCAAACCTGTCGATCTCGAACTTCACGGGATAGAAGAAAAATTCGAAATACATAGGTTGTGATAAAATTCACAAAAATAAGCAATCGAGCTAACCCAAATGCTTATTAGATTGTTTTTCATTAATATTGTTGAATGGTATAACATGAGAAAAAACATTGAATTTATGCTGTAAAAGCAAGGAAATGTAAAAATGTTGACATAGAGAGGTTTTCGAGATAAACAGGATATACTGTATTTTAACACTATATTGCCCGAGCAGTGATTTTGACTGTTTTTAACTTTCAATTAGGGTTCAAAAATGATGCATATAATGACACAATTACTCAGATTTTTGTGATTTTTTATACAGCATACGAATGTGTTTATTAATAGTTGTAGTTATCAGCCCCCTCCTGTTTCATTTCTTGAATATTAATGTGCAAAATCTATATTGCCCTAGAAGTCAAAAGGACTTACTTAAGCAATCTAGTGTTAATAAACAAGTTGTCGGAATCAAACGTTCTCAATTTAAACAGTGAATTACTAAAAAGAAAAAGTCAAGTTCTACAAGGGTGATATTGGTAAAATTTGGCATCGGAGTTCATAAAGTTGACCGTCAATTTGTCTTTTTTTTAAATCTCGTCTGACACGCCTGCACATTTTATGTGGGGACGAAGGGGGAAAATGTCGTTCCCGTATTAGAAGACACGAGCTATGCTGCCGTGCTAAGCGGAAACGAAGTATCTGCAGACGATCTCAAACTAGGATATTACTCTTTAAAGTTTTGCACCTACGTGTATTTGATTTTAGAGGTACTTCTCCGGATCTTTTTATAAAATATTTTCCTTTCTCAAATGACCACAAAACATTGCATTTAGATAAAATGACTTACAAAAATCCACCTGGTGACAATAACTCGATTTTGTTAAAAAATGTGGATGCGACCTCTGTGCAGCAAGTCAGCACGCAGAACAAAAATCCATAATAAAAGTGCAGAGAATTTTTCCAAATGCTCTTCTCTTGAAATGGACTTCTTTTATTCGCTGTTCGAAGCATTCTTTGGCCCGTTATTCCCGATTTGTGTCCTGCACTGTATACCAGAGAGCAGCTAACTTCTCTTTTGGGAACGCCATTACACCCCCCCCCCTTCGTAAAAAGCAGTAGCGTCAGACGCGTGGCAAAATATCAATAAATAAATGAAAATGCCGCCAAACTTTAAGAATTCAGGTGCCAAATTTTGTCAATATTGTAATATTTTTGACGATACCACACGAGTACACGAACTGGTCACGGATATTATAGGCCAGCGGTCGGCAACCAAAGGGAATGAACATCTACTTCCTAAGCTTGGTGTGAACACGAGATGGGTTTACACTATTAAGACTAAAATGGATGTCTCACGATTA
The DNA here is from genome assembly GCA_038373865.1 of Uloborus plumipes. Lineage (NCBI taxonomy): Eukaryota > Metazoa > Arthropoda > Arachnida > Araneae > Uloboridae > Uloborus > Uloborus plumipes. The sequence goes on along the minus strand of JAXGGA010012349.1, from coordinate 29,366 downwards.
AGTTGAGACTAGGTTGACTATAAGCTGCATGTTAACTCTCATCAAAAACAACTTTGATACTTATTAAACAATTTCTTTAATATGCTAAAACAATGTACACAAAGAAAACGTTGCTTTTACTGTATGATTCTGGCAGCAGAGGTTCCAGTTGAAAACTGTAAAATTGCACGAGAAGAAAACGGCAAAATGAGCAATTTTAGTTTGTTACTGTACATTTTAAAGTTTTAACCTCGGCTGTCAGTATTAGACTGCGAAAAAAAACTTGTTTTTAGGATAATACTGGCAGCAGAGGTTCTAGTTTAAAACTGTAATATGCACAGTAAAAAACTGCAAAATAGGAATTTTACAGTTTGTTGCATTTAAAATTAGCAACTTTACAGTTTATTACTGTGTATTTTACAATTTTAAACTGAAACCTCGGCTCCCTTTATTATGCTGCAAAAACGACGGTTAATTTATTGCAGTGTATTAAAATACATGAAGGTATCTTCGGACACCAGTATATCGCTTTGATTTTTAATGGCTAAAATAGCAACCACAAAAAGTTGCAGTGATGATAAAAAGCATGAAAGATTGCCCACCGACGTTGTATAGATAATCATTTGAATGTTATTGGTTCTCTCTATCAGGACATGGACACCGATCAAACATCCTTTCTGTGTTCCAGATATTCTTGACGGTCGTCAACGAGTACATGGACTGGTCCCGCTCCTTCCTCCAGCCAATGGACATCTTCGATGGCACCATAGACGCCCTGGGCGACGCCCTGGTGTTGGCGCCCGTCATAAGGGTCGGCACGTACCACAGCGGAGGGATACCGCGGGAAGACGCGTACCCCCTGCCCTCCCTCCAGCCGACGGGCGGCGGGAAGAAGAGCTTCTTCTACATCTTCAACCACCTGTCCGAGCTGGGCGACTACTCGTCGAGGCTCGGCTGCGTGACCGGCGAGGACCTGTCGTACGTCTTCGGGGCGCCGCTGGTGACGTCATTGTCGCATTTTGCGAGAAACTACACGCGCGCGGAAACGACTCTGTCGGAAGTCGTCATCACTTACTGGACTAACTTTGCCAAATTTGGGTAAGTGGATGTGGGAACATTATTTTTCGTAATTTGCTGTTTTTTTGCCAAATTTGGGTAATATATAATATTGGTAAACTTGATCTACAAAGACACATAATATTAGCAGAAAAACCTGTCTTGATAAAGGTTAAAAGAACTGAAACATCATTTGAAATAAAATATTCCCTAGCTTTTTTTTTTTTTTCATTTATGATGAAAGTTACAAAAATTGTCCTCAAGAATGATATTGATTGAAACATGAATGCTTGAAGTCTCAAACAGCAATTAATTTGTAAAACTGGGGAAGAAGTTTCAAAACAAAAAACTAAAGCTGATTTCTTAAAATTTTAATGTGCATAAAATCCTGAATAAATTTTTGCAAATAATGCCGAATTTGCAAATAATATTATTTATGTAATATTTTTGGGTATTTGGATATACTATTTTGTGTAATTATTTGGGTTTTGCCAAGTTTGGGCAAGTATATCATTTGAGTAATTTTTTTGTATTGGGGTACATTTTTTGAGGAAATTATTTGGGTAAGTAAGGACCTGCCTTACGTTTTCGGAGCGCCGCTGGTGACGTCACTGTCGCATTTTGCACGAAACTACACGCGGCTGAAACGACCCTTTCGGAAGTTGTCATCACTTACTGAACTAATTTTTCCAAATCTGGGTAATATATTTTGGTCTTTGGGTACATTATTTGGGGTAATTATTTAGGTAAGTAAGGGTCTGACTTTCGTTTTCGGAGCTCCGCTGGTGGAGTCTTTGTCGCATTTTGCGAGAAACTACTCGAGCGTATTTCGAGTTTCGAACCAAGTTTGGTTCAATCGTCAAGATTTTGACATGCATTATAAAACAAGAAGTTCTGTCAAGAACTAAACGAGCCTACTTTACCGTACATCGACATCGGCATTCTCGCATCTGATCATTATTCTCTTGATTATCTGAGACTTAAAATTATGTCAAACGTACCTCTTTAGCACTTAGAGCTGATTTCGAAAAGCAAAATATACCCCTTTCATCAGATGAAATAGACACGTAAAAAGCAATTAACGAATAAATAAAGTTTTGTCGCACCTTTTAAAGAGTGTAACTGTTACAGTTCCTCCGTAGAAAAAATCCTCCATCGTTTTCAAAAAAAATAATAATAATAATAAAATAAATAAATAAATAAATAAAAGTACAAAGAGCATCAAAATACATTTTATCAAAGAAAGAAAAAAAAACTCGTCCGTTAATAAAATGTCTCGAATTTCACTTTTAATCTGTTGCCAGTTGTTAAATATAAATAAAGAATAAAATGTTCTCGTGAATGAAAAATTTTTGTTACAAAAAAACATCGTCTGCCAAAAAAAAAATAATAATAATAATAATAAATAAAATAAAACAAATGAATAAATAAACAAAAAATCGTCTGCATAGTCAGTAATTTTTTTTCTGAGCCTGCATTTCCGCCATGTTTGCGGAGTCGGAATCAGAGTCCTCACAGAAGATTACTCAGAAAAGTACGTTACAAACATTATTTATCAAAACCATTTTCTTACAAAGTTAGTTTGAAGGAAATCCGTCTTTAAGTTCAGGATCAACATTCAACTTAAATTCCCCGTAGACGCTAATGTTAATTTTTTTTTTCTGAACGGTTCAATATTGAACGAAGAATGGTTCAAATCAAAAAGCAAAATATGGGAATGTATGGGAAAGCCTCTCCGAGATCTTTCAAACAAAAAAAAGTTAATTCCATTCGGACGGTTCACTCAAAAGTTATTAGGTGGGGAAAGGTTGCTTAAACGGTTCAATGTTGAACGAAAAAGTGTTCAAATTGAAAATTTAAATACGGTAATGAAGTATCCTTGCTGAGATCCTTCGAACAAAAAAAAGTTTATTTAAATCGGACTGTTCACTCAAAAGATATTAGGGGTGACAGCTTGATTGAGCGGTTCAATGTTGAACGAAAAATTGTTCAAATCGAAAATGTAGATACGGGAATGAAGTATCCTTGAAAAGATCTTTCGAACAAAAAAAAGTTTGTTCAAATCGGATTGTTCACTCAAAAGTTAGCATCGCGGGACCGGTTGTTTGAACGGTTCAAAGTTGAACCAAAAATTATCCAAATCGAAAAATCAAATATGGGAATGAGCTGCACTCGCTGAGATCTTTCGAACAAAAAAAAAATTTTTCCATTCGGACGGTTCACTCAAAAGTTATTAGGTGGAGAAAGGTTGCTTAAACGGTTCAATGTTGAACCAAAAGTGTTCAAATTGAAAATTTAAATACGGTAATAAAGTATCCTTGCCGAGATGCTTCAAACAAAAAAAAGTTTGTTTAAATCGGACTGTTCATTCAAAAGTTATTAGGGGTGACAGCTTGATTGAGCGGTTCAATGTTGAACGAAAAATTGTTCAAATCGGAAATGTAAATACGGGAATGAAGTACCCTTGAAAAGTTCTTTCCAACAAAAAAAAGTTTGTTCAAATCGGACTGTTCATTAAAAAGTTACTATCGCGGGACCGGTTTTTTGAACGGCTCAAAGTTGAACCAAAAATTGTTCAAATCAAAAAATCAGATATGGGAATGAGCTGTACTCGCCGAGATCTTTCCAACAAAAAAAAAGTTTGTCCAAATCGGAATGTTCATTCAAAAGTTATTAGGGGGGGACAGACAGACCGACCGACAGACCGACCGACCGACGCACAAATTCCCCATCTCAATACCCTACTTTCAAATTTTTAATTTTTCGATAGTCATTTTACCTTTTTATTTTTTTAACTTGGCGATATTTTTTGGACTTGGCGATATTTTTTAGATGCTTTTAGCTACTTTTAATACTTTTTTCGTCTTTCTTTTATTTTTAACGGGAAAGTAGGCTAAAAAAAATGCTATTGAATAATTTATTTCAAGTGATGTTTCTGTGCTATTAAACTTTTATGAAGTCACGTTTTTTTGCTAATATTATGTGTCTTTGTAGATTAAGTTTGATTTATGAAATGAAATTCATTTAGCAAAACTAATTCTTTTATTGCTTTTTGAAATGGGAAGAGGGCAAGATTTCAAAATGTAATTTTCACGAAAGTGTTCGCTTTAAATATTTTTTGATGATTTCTTCGTTTTACAATTAATATTGAGTAGCGATAGTATTTTATAGTCGTTAAAATGCAAAAAAAGTCTAGCCGACAGTTTAAGTAACCTGAATGTACCCCCCCCCCCAAAATTTCTGTTTACACCCCTCCCTGGGGCGTACCCAGATAGGGGCGTACACATGATTAATTTTGAACAACCTTGTTCATACGTAGCAAACGTTCATTCATGTATTTAGAAATTATTATGTATATCGTCGGCACCATGCTAAAATTACGAATGTGAGAATTGGCACTTTTCAGAAGAGCCAAAACACTGAATATAATTTTTCCCACCTGACGCATTTGGTTATTTTCAATTTTTTAATTTTTATAGGTATCTTAAAGTGTAAAACGTTCCTTCGGAGGTAACATTTTAATTTTAATTATTTGTAAAATTATCAATAATAATTGCTTCAAAATATTCGCTACTTTATCAAAATGGACATTTTAGGTCGAAAGTCACTGAATTGAAGGTAAAGTATCAAATATGAAATTTTAGAGAATATTCGATCGTTTGCAATGAAATTTCATGGCATTCATTTTCGATACTTTACATCTAGGATACAAAATTGCTATAAAAAATAATAATAATGGATGAAACGATTTAAAAAAACGTTCTTTTTTACTAAAGAAAAAATTTATGGAACACAAGATAAGGCAATAAATCCGTTAAAATGTATTTTTTTAAATTTGTTTAACTGTGTAAACTGTTGAATATCATATTCGTAAATATAGCATAACTTAATCGGGCAAAACTGAGAATCCGTAAAAATGACATTGGCTTACGACCATCTAGCAGATTCCTCATTTTACCAGTAGGTAGTCCTTGTTTAGTACTACGGGAAACCATCGATTTTGAAAAACGCGATTTTTCACATTCGTTATTTTAGCATAGTGCCGACGATATACCTGAAATACGAAAATCGAAAAGAGTACTTAGGACACAAGAAGGTAGTTAGAACCATTAAACAATGCTTGAACTGCGTGGGATGACGTTGACCTTTGCACCACTCAAACATTACCATAAGCTTTACTCAACAATATGAATATCTCAGAACAGCAAGGTGATTAATTTTGTAAGTAGGAGTGTTTACTGGGAGGATAAGTCTCGATGCATGAGGGGAAATATCGATTTACTCTGCTTCGGGCTCGCATCCATTACTTATGGTTAAGAAATTCAGGAAATAAACTCCTAGTTTAAGTCCGAAATGGACGCTTTGATTTAGAGCGCTTTTCCACTTGCCGACACGACAACGATAAATCGTGAACGATTGTCATCTACGATATTGGCCCACGCAGAATTACATTAGTATATGCTATGCGCTTTTCCATCTACCGGTTCGAGGACGATTCCGTCGTCTCCGAATCTTTCCGATATAATGCTGAAAAGCATTATATCCTCTCGAAAACATTTATATGTAATTAGAGTAAAATGTTTTATGACCAGCGAAGTTCGTTTTAATAGGAGGTTAGCAGTCAGGGTAGGGGTGTTTTAAATTATTAATTTAACTTTTAGCACTTACTTAACTCTCATTTTTGTCTTAATTCCTTTAAAATAAAAAGAATAAAACAATGGGAAAATATTATATCCATAAATATTACATTCATTACAGTGAACTTATACGCCGGCCCAAGGGACCAACAGAAAAAGGCGCATAAGTGAGAGAGACGTTTAAGTGAACAAGCCTATTTGAAGGATTAAAACGCAACATAGTTTCTGATAAGAGAATGAATAAGAATGTTTCAATAGAAAAGGGACATATTACTACGGTTTGGCAATGACTGTAACGCAACTACAATGCTAAAGAGAAAAGGAAAAAATTATAGCATACCTAATTACAAAATGTTCCCTCTAAAACGATGCATAATAGATGATTGTCCCTCTCCGAACTCTAGTTCATGCGGATAAAATGTCTTCCGTGAGCAATAAAGGCGAAATATTAAAGAGGAAAAGGGAGAAAAATGCTTATTTTTAAAAGAAAATGAACTAAATTTTTTACATTTTAGGAAAAATTCGGCGCGTTAGTGAAATACGTATCTTTAGAGCTACGCATAAACGAATGATACTATCATTATTTTGCTATGGAATGTGCTGGGACCATTCAAAATCGTCGTATATGTGAAAAAGGCGTATAAATGAGGCTGCGTATAAGTGAGAGTTCACTGTATTTGGAACTGTTTTGTTCTATCACTTCTTCTACATTGTTTTACAAGCTACATTTCTATAGACGGAAACTCAAATGTAGGCTTAAAACTAAGTAGAAATAACAATTAAGTAAATAAAGCGTTTCAGAGATCCCAATAAACGCTTTAGTGTCCCCCACGGAATAAATAATCCCTTTTCAAACAAGAAAAGGGGGGGGGGGCGGAATCCTTCAAAATATTTCATCACAGAAGAACCCAATATTTCCGCGTGAAGGCAATTGAATGGTCTCGAGTTATTTTAACGTTTCTTGTGTAGAAAACAATGAATAATAGGGACATTCAAAAGCGAGATAGAACGTGGACGAATAAGTCTGAATTCATCGCTTGGTAAAAAGAGCGCCGACCCCTCTTGGCATGTACATCTTTTGAATAGTAATGATCATTTTGTTCCTTTCCTATTGCTTCGAAATGAGTTTCCCTTCTTCTTCCTTCGGATAGCGACAGGAAAAAATAAGAAAGCATTTATGCTTTCTTTTTCTTTCGCAAGATTTTTATTTTCGCTGCAATCAGAGCTGCATGCAAGTTTTATTTAGCCGGCGCGTATTTTACGATAAGCTCTTTAACTTGCAAATAGAGTAATATTTCCAATCGTCCTTTTCGTTTTTTTTATTTTTTCTTTTCAGGCTTACACATTTTGTTTTAAGCAGCAGTCTTAATTTTGCAACGTCAAAAACTCACTCCGAGTTGGCTGAAATCCTTACTGCAGAAGGAACAATGATTTGCTCGACTTGAGGATTCTGTAACATGAAACGATTTTTTTTTTCTCTCTCTCTCATAATCTATCTACTTTTCTCCACGCCTAAAATAAACTTTACGTTTATTTATTTATTTCTTGAAGATTGAATTTGCTACTGTATTTTTAAATTGGCAATTCAAACTTAACGTAAAATAAAACAGGGGCGCATCGTGGAAATGTTCGGCAAAAAAGAGACTGCTTCAACATTTTGAGAGCTTATTTATGTTTCGAAGATAATGCAACTCATGTATTAAAGTTGCAAATGTAATTTGTTTTTTGGTTTTTTTTCTTCAAAACGTATCTCAATATCATTCAACTTTCATTCAAACGCATAGAAAATCGTGTTAATCAGCAAACAAATTACTGTTTGAATAAATATTTAGTTTCAAAAAGCAATCGGAGTAGAACCTTTTTGAAATTGTAAGCTTTATTGCTTTTTGTGCTATTACAGCAAACACATAAATACTTACCAAATTATTTCTTTATTCATTTTTCTGGAACGGAGAAGAAATTAAGTAAAACTAGCTGACCCGCGAACTTGGAAGCAATCATTCGAAAAATCGATTTTTTTAACAGTCATTTTTTTTTGAAAAACAGGCACGAAGAGAACTTATTTTTCGACCATTTGAAAGAAAATGAAATTATTCCCTACATTTTGTAAATTTATGAAGAACTAGCTTATTGCCCGACGTTACCCGGTATTGCATTATGTTTAACTTATTTCATGCTAAAATGAAATAGGTGGGTCTTTAATTGATAATTCATTGTTAATCGTAATCTTTGTTAAAGTACTTATACTTAAATGTGATAAATGTTATCAATTTGTATGCTTAAAGACTTATCTCTATTACTCTATTTATTCAAAATTGGAAGAAAATGGCCACTTTGAGAAAACAAATTTGAATTTTGACCTTTTAGGATTTTTTTAAAATTTCAAAACCCCGCCTGTGTGAATTTTAGTGCATCGAGGAACTTCTCACTCAAAAGTTATTGTGGTGGGGGGGGGGGGGGAGGAGAGGGCAGACGAACAGACCAATAAACAGACTAACAGACGCAGCTTCCGCCGCTGAAAACCCAACTTTTCTTTTTTAAATGTTTCTACGTTTATTATTTAATTATTTTTATTAAGTTGTGCTTTTTCGACTCAACTGTTTTGAGCGTATATTTTCTATGTATCAGGCTTTCTTTCGTGATTTTTTAAAACTTTTTTGTACTTTTGCAGAAAAGTAAGTCAAAACCTGTATTGATTTATAATTTTTCTAGACTTTTCATTCCCGTTGAACATAAAGCATAACTTGTAAAATTTTTGCTTGAGACTTTTTGCAGCAGTGACCAATTTTGTTTGAACGACAGGGGTTTTTGCAATGAACGTCGACTCTAATCATATATTTTATGAATGAAAATAAGTATTTCCCTCTACCCATGATGGAATACCCGACATGGATAATTTTGCAGCTATTGCCCTTCGTTTTCTTTTTTTTTTTCTCGATTTCAAATGAAAAGTTAAATGTTTTTGCTAACAGTGGGCAGATAGTAAAACTCTTCTTGTATCGGTACATATATTATTTTTTCAAATGAGAACTCATATTTCTGATAAGGAATCCATGACAATTTAATTTCCACATCAAAGACTATCTTTCATTTTTTGTACATGAGCTCATATTAGCTACTCTTCATACTTATTAAGAAATACTTACTTAATTACGAGGGCTGTCTGAAAAGTTTCCGACCTAACATAGTTAAAATATTTTTATCGTCCAAACTGGCTGTTACTTTTTGACATAGTTTCCTTGCAAGTCAGCACACATCATCCAGTAATGCTCCTATCCTTTTAACCCATCCAAAAGTAATGATGAAAACGTGTCCTCAAAAAAGCTGTTGACAAAGTTTATGACTTCCTCATTTGAAGAAAGTCCTCCAAGTGCTTCTTTCAGCTAAGGGACGAAGAAGGGGTCGCTTGGGGCCAGGTCTGGTGAGTAGGGTGGGTGTTCAACGATTTTGAGCCTTAACTTGTGAATTTTGGTCATTGAAACCACTGAGGTGTGAGCAGGAGCATTTTCTTGATGAAAAATAATTTTTTTCTTTTTCAAATGAGGTCGTTTTTTTTCTATTTCCTCCTTCAATTTGTTAAGGAGAGTAGAATAGTATGCTCCTGTAATGGATTTTCCCATTTTAAGGTAGTCAATGAGTATCACTCCATGGCTATCCCAGAAAACGGTCGGCATCACTTTTCCTGCAGAAGGAACTGCTTTGGCCTTTTTTGGAGCTGTTCTCACTTTGCAGTCCATTGTTTTGACTGCGTTTTTGTTTCTGGAGTGTACTGATGAATCCAGGTTTCATCCACGGTGATAAGTCGTCAGAAAAACTCTGGTTCATTGTGCCAGAAGTGCGCTGCAAATGTTCATTCGGACACGTTTTTGGTCAAATTGAGCAAACGCGGCAGTCAAAGTGCAGCCAGCTTCCGCGCGCTTTATTTCTCATTTAAAATGTGGCATGCGCATTCCTTAGAGATATTCATAGTTTCTTCTATATATCTCATCTTCAATCTGCGTCATCCAGCGCTATTTGATGAGCTTTAGCAATGTGTTCATCAGTGGTAGCAGTTTTGGGTCGACCTGAGCGTTCATGAATACTCAAGCTGGTACGGCCACGTTTAAATTTCGCTACCCAAAATTTTACGGTTGTAGGCGATGGTGCAGAGTCCCCATACATAGAGTCCAACTCCTTTTTAAATTGTCCAGGCGTATTTCCTTTTTAAAACAAGTATCGAATCAGAGCTTGATATTCGATTTATACCATTTTTCAAAAAAAAAAACTGTTGGAGCAACTCACTAGTATGGCTGTCACGCACACAATTTGAACTAAAAATAGCCAAAATTACGGTTCTAAGTTTCCAAAAGACTCCTTAATAAGAACATCTTTCTTTGTTTCATAAGTTTTGCCCTTTTCATATCGAGGTCGAAAACTTTTCGGACAACCCTCGTACTTACTTTACTACTTACTTTATTAAGAAATACCTACAATATATTTTAATTTGTAATAGTTAACACACATAACTTTCTTCGGTAAAATAAACATAAATTAAATAAAATTCTAAAATGTATCTCTGCTTTCTTTTTCATAGTCTTGATAATAACTCTGGCCCACACAAGTAGAGGATTAACGTAAAACATCTTAGCAAATAACCGAACCCTCTTTGCATAACCTCTTTGCAAATAACCAAACATAGAAATTCGATGTCTTGCAAGAGACAGAATTAAATTTGGCGACTTTCTGTAGAAGATCCCTTATCTCGAAAACTAGGGGACGAAGACATCACTTGATCTTTGGGTCTAAAACATGTCTCAGTACGCTCTTTTGAATGGTCCCATTTTTAACATCTATATGCAAAAATGAATGTATGTATAAATATTTGTATGTTTGTTCTTCGCACAAATAAACAGTTTTCGTCTGATTTTCATCAAATTTGGCACAGAGGTTCCTTGCTGCACTGGAATTCACATAGGCGGGGTTTTAAAATTAAAAAAAAAAAAAATCCAAAAAGCTCAAAGTTCAAATTTTTTGTCTCAAAATGGCCATTCTCTTTCAATTTTGAATTGATAGATTAATAGGGATAAGCCTTTTAGCATACAAATTGATGTGTTATAATTGATTATGTTATAACTCTATTTTTATGAACCTCAACTTTGACAAAAAACAAAACAATAGGTGGACTAAAAAACATAATAAAATTCGCAAATGATAAAAATTTTGCATTTTTACACAATAATGAAAGTATTTTATTGAATTATTTTTTGTTTACTTTTTAAAATGAAACATTACTAATTTCAGCGGTAAGAAAAAAATCATTATAATTCAAATGTGTGTAAAAAAAAGAGAAGCAGGAAAAAAGGATTCCGAAACATTCGAAAACATTTTTGAAAATTTCAGAGATTTCTGAAATGCTCAGAAACTTTTCTGAATATTTCATGAATCGCAGCAGCATGAAATATTCAAAAACGTTTCTGAAAATAACAGAAAGAGGCTTCCGACATACTCAGAAACGTTTCTGAAAGTAACGGAGAGAAGTCTCCGACATTCTCAAAAACGTTTTTGAAAATAGCAGAAAGAGGATTCCGACATACTGAGAAACGTTTCTGAAAATAACAGAAAGAGGATTCCGACATACTGAGAAACGTTTCTGAAAATAACAGAAAGAGGATTCCGACATACTCAGAAACGTTTCTGAAAATAACATGAACCGCAACTGCCCGACATACTCAGAAACGATTCCGGATTTTTTTTAGTGCAGTTTATTACTGCAAAGTTAGCAATTTTACAATCTAATACTACAAAATGAGCAATTTGAGTTTATTATTGGAATTTTAGCATTTTTTACAGTTTATTACTATAGAATAAGCTGTATTGAACTGTAAAACAACATTCATTTTTTACAGTGTAACTATGTACCTTATTTCCTCAGAGATCCCAACGCACCGGCCCACGGCGGAGAAGTGCATATGGATAACGTGAGGGGGCGGTACGAGCGCGTGGCCTGGCCTCTCTACGAGCCAGTACACCAGAGGTACATCAGTATATGTAAGTGCCAGCAGTTTTCAGTCGCGGTTTGTCAGCGAGAATAATAATCCTAAATATAGTTTAAAAAACTAAACATATGCTTTTGGAGTAAATCAAACTATAAAAAAAAGATTTTCAAAACTATTGAATATTCGCTACTCAACATGTAATACAGTTTAGACTTCAATATTGATAACAGTATTAAATATATTACTTTTATTTTTCCAAAGAACGTGAATTTTATCTTTTATTCAAAACTGAAACACTTATAATACGTCAACATGAAATAATATAGTTTAGCCTTTAGTGTTAATAATACTATTGAATATATTACTTTTATACAGTGAACTCTCACTTATGCGCCTGCCCTAGGGACCAACAGAAAAAGGGGCAAAAGTGAGAGAGACGTATAAGTGAACAAGCCTCTTTAAAGGACTAAATCTCAACATAGGTTCTACTGAGACAGTGAATAAGAATGTTTCTATAGAAAAGGGACATATTATTACAGTTTGGCAATGACTGTAACGTAACTATAATGATTAAGAGAAAACAAAAGTTGTAGCGTACCTAATTACAAACTATTCCCTTTAAAACGATGCATGATAGATAATTGTCCCTCTCCAAACTCTAGTTCATGCGGAAAAAAGGCCTTCCGTGAGCAATAAAGGCGAAAGATTAAAGAAGAAAGTAAAGAAAAATGCTTATTTTTTAAAGAAAATAAATAAATTTTCATACATTTTAGGGAAAATTCGGCACATAAGTGAAATATTGATCTTTTAATCATCTTTACACATAAACGAATGATACTATCATTATTTTGCTATGAAATGTACTGGGACCATTCAAAATCTTCGTATAAGTGAATAAGGCGCATAAATGAGGCGGCGCATAAGTGAGAGTTCACTGTAAGTGGAAATTAACTAGAAACGACTTTTTCCGTTACGCACAAGCATTCGCTGTAAGCAGCGAAGTCACGAGAATGACAAATTGGAGATTACAATTACGATTACGATTACAATCCTCTGCCAAATCGCAATTACGAATGCAGCAACGATTAGATTATATAAATAATGTAATCGATTACGATTATTATAAGCCGATTACGATTTCGATTACATGATTACAGCTCTGGGAGAAATGTATTATACACATATACAGAGGAGGATCGACGCATAAACGAACGAAACTATCATTATTTTGCTACGGAATGTACCGGGACCATTCAAAATCATCGTATAAGTGAAAAAGGCGCATAAATGAGGCGGCGTATAAGTGAGAGTTCACTGTATTTGCAAAGAACGTGAATTTTACCTTTTATTCAGAGTTATATACATACCTACAAACAAACAAACTCGCACGTGAAACTAATAAAAGCGTATTAAAAAAGCGACAACTGACAATTGAAGGGCTTGGAGGATGAAGGGGCTAAGTTGCATTTTAATAAATGAACACTTTGTACAATGGTAAGCAATGGATACAGGTAAGCAAATAAAACTTGGTGCATCAAACAGTACATGCCAGTAGACCAATTTCATGCGCTCACTAACGACAAAACCAGAAAACAAAAAAGCTACAGCAATTGCAGCAATAAAACTTTGAATTCTAATGACTCGAAATTTCTGTTTTGTCATTTAACCCCTTCATCTATCCCCCAAGCCCTTCAATTACTGCAATCGTGAGCAAGTCTGCATGCAATGTGGTTTCAAAGCAACATTTGTGTGCAATGTCGTTTGAATGCAATGTACATGAACGAGTAGGGGAGAGTGGTAATGAATGGGCCATGGTGATGAATGAGCCACTAACAAAATATGAAAAAGTATTTGCATGAATTTTTTTTGATGCCACCAATAGATGTAGCTATTTGTTCTACTAAACTCATTCAATTTTCATTTGTTTGCTCTGAGCCATTTTCAAACTAGAGGGGCATGGTCAAGAATCTGACTGAAAAGTAAGTTTTTCCCTTTTTAGTAAAACATTTCCTAGCTAAAATATACCAAGTATTTCACTGCATACATATGTATAAGCTAGTCTTTCCATATCTATAAACTAATCTTAAGATGTATTTTGATGTTACCTAAATTCAATATAGTCAAAAAACCTAAATGTATTCAAAAAGTATAAGTGGGGCTGAATGGGCCACTATGTCATGGTAATGAATGGGCCACCTAAATATTGTTTTTCTTCCTTTTCTTTGGATTTTCGCATTAATATGAAACACAACTGACTGTCATAGATAAAGATTACTGTCGTCAAAATAGGTTTGTAGTAACTTCTAAAGATAATTTGCAGATCTATATTATATTCCTATAGTACAATAGACCTCTGGTCGCAGTGCGTGGCTTGAAAAAGCCACCCTCTCTCCTTCATATTATATTCCTCACAGTACAATTTCATTTCCTTTTTTGGTAACTTAAGTTAGATATTTCTTATTCCCGATGTCTAGTAAGTTTTAAAAAAAATTTTGAATTTTGACAAGTTTGAAAATGAAGAAGTTTTTGAAAGTGATTTTTAATATTATTTTTGAAATATATAAATTTTGTTAAATCATAGTGTATATTATCTGTTATTTTTTTTAATATATATTTGATGTTATTTATTTCTTACAATCTCATTATTTAGTCATTTTTCTGCTACAATTGGTATGCATCAGTTTTATTTTAATTGCATCAGTTTTGATGTTTATATAATTTTAAATCAGTATGATTTCGTATCATCATGTCAAATGCCACATTTATTTTGTCATATTCAGCAAATAAAAGATTAAATCCACATGTTTTCATTGAATTCATTTAGTGGCCCATTCATTACCTTCGATGGCCCATTCAACCCCATAGGTGAGGTTGTATGGGCCAAATTTCAAAATTTTTATTTTCTACTATAATTCATTATAGACAGGTGCTAATCCAACTTTTATGACTTTTTTAGATAGCCAGATAAGTAAAGTAACTAAAACACCAATTTAGAGTTAAAACAAAGTGTTAGAAAAAATTACAAAAATTCAAAACCAAAAAGTGGCCCATTCATTACCACTCTCCCCTACATCAGAAATATTTTGTTATATGTAAGTGTCAGTACTTTTTATTTATTATTAGCAGTGAGAAAAAATGCGACAAACAACAATGACGTGACGTGGCATCTGGCAAGCTGCCAATTTAGGATGATTCCAAAGAACTGAATTTAACAGGGAGAAGGAAAAATTGTGATGCACGCGTTATATAATATCACCGCTGCCTTATTTATTTAGTTATTTATTTTGTCTTTTTAGAGTTGAAAATGTGTCGAACAAAAACGAGTTTCTATGGAAACAACAAACGAAAAGAAAAGTTTTAATTTAATTCAGAGTTTTAAACGAAAAAGCTACTAGCACATGGAAATCACATTTCTTTCAAGTAATGTGTTTTTTTATTTATTTTTTATTTTTAAAGTGTAGCAGCATTTTTTTTCGGTGGGGGAAGATGAGTGCTCCAACTAAGTGGTGCCTTAAGCTACACTGTCGTGCTGAGCGTGAAAGTGGTATCTGCAGTTGAGCTCAAACCGAGATCCTTCTCTTCAAAGTTTTACTCCACCATGCATTTGATTTGGATGATACCTTTTCAGCTTTTTTTTTTTTGAAAATATTTCCCGTTCTCGAATGACCTTATCATTTTGTATTTCGGTAAAATACGTCACAAAGAGTCCCCTGGTGGTGGTAACTCAATTTTGTTAAAAAGTACAGATACGACTTTTGTTCTGAGCACGGCAGTATAGCGTATTTAGCGTACAGGTAAAGCCATAACTGATGACATGTCACATCGACATAAATCGATCATTTGTACAACAATTGAATGCACTAAATTGTAAGTAAAATAATTTTTACTATTTACGGAATGCTCTTCTTCGTTGGTGGTCACGCACGCAACATTTTAGGCATTGAATAAAATAAAAAGCATCATGGTGAAGATGAGGCAAAATAGGTTGCAGTTGATTCGCACGAAAGCCGAAATTTTAATCAAAGCAAACATCCTCATATTGTGAACCTTTTAAGCAGCATTCGGCAAACCATCCCCCCGATTTGCATACCATAACTACCACAAAATCGCAACACTTGAAATTACAATCGGGAAAATTCTGTTCTAGAAGGAGGCTAAGATTTATGCGCATCACACGCCCGCCCTGGAATACAAAAGAGTCGACTTGGCTAAATGAACCATTTGCAGAACATGTGCAATTTAACGGGGATCTTCGCAAAAGAAGATTAGAACGAGTTTCATTCGCGCTGCTAAGGGGAGGGGGGATTAGAAGAAGGATTAAGTCTCTAATCGCTCTGCAATTGAAGCATACATCCAAAAGAGCTTGTAATGGCGATGGCCTACTTAAGTCTTCGGGAATTTATTTCCAACTTACTCGCGCGGTCCTGGGAGACTTATACCCGGGACTCATTTCTTGAAGACTATTTTGACTGGGTTCCTTGGCGCTGATAGAGAACACCGAAATTGCCTGGAAATGGCGCTAAAAAGTATCAGGCGAACCAAATAGTTTAAACTTGCGTTATGTGGGTTTGGTGTTTTAGATTAAGGAGGGGGATTAAAATCTAGTTTATGGAGATAATTGATGCTCTTCAGCTTCGGAAAGCTTCGAGTGTGAAGGGGGAAATTTGACACATTATTTAAGGCTACAGTGGACACGAAAAATGTTTTTTTTTTTTTTCAGTTATTGATATATATGTCTAAAATTTTGTGTGCTTTTTTTTAAGCATGAAAAAAAATTGGTACATAAACAATAAATACTTTTTCTGAAATTTAAAATTTAAATTTTTTTTGACAAAATTTCAAAATGCTCCATGCGTCGCAATTTATTTTCAAACTTTGAATTTCCACTTAATTTCCAACCATTAGGCATGATTGCATAAATTTATGCATTAAATGTAATGTTTCTGAGAGAGTTTATAAAAGATGGCTGAAAGTGAAAATTTATATGAATTTTTCAGCGGAAATTCCGATTTAAGTGGAAATTACAAGTTTGAAAAACAATTGTGACGCATGGAGCATTTTGAAATTTTGTAAAAAAAAAATTTCAAATTTTAACTTTCAAAAAAAATATTTATTGTTCTTGCACCAATTTTTTTCTTAATGCTTTTAGATGTAGTAAATATACAAGCACACAAAGTTTTAGACATATAGATCAATAATTAAAAAAAAAACATTTTTTGTGTCCACTGTAGTCTTAACGGAGTTTTGTTTTGCGAATGTCATTAAAAAATGCGTGTAACAATATCCTGTAAAGCAAATAGTTAAAAAAAATAAATGTTAGTAACTAATTTTTTGAAGAACGAAACGTGAAATTGTTTTACACTACAACGGAAGGGGGACTGATTGTACGAGCCAGTTACTGACTTTTTAGGTGATAATTGCCTTTATTTTCTTTTATTTATTTATTTGTATTCATTTATTTATTATTATCATTATTATTATTGTATTATTTATTGTTTTGAATGAGAAAAATAAAAATATAAGTACAGTTTATCTATTGTGTATATTTTATGAAACAACAAGCGGTGCCAGCAGAAAATGTAGCAGAAAAAAACTCTATTTTAGTTATAATTCAACTGTAATTCTTTCAAAGCATGATATAAAAATTTGGTATGAATCCCACACTACTTCCTTTTACGCGTAAATTTCTTAGTAGATGCCTTAAGTGCTAAAATAGTGCTTGGAGTGAGCAAGATAACAATTCAAACATTTACATCCCTAGTTTGCCACAAAACAATGCAAAAAAATGTTTTACAATGATTAATCTCCTAAATATCGCCGATTTTAACATCATTCAGTGGATTTTTCGCAAAATATCGCCAACGGCGCAAAATTGAACCCAAATAAAAAATAATTTTTTTCGCCAAATTTGTCGCCAACTTGGCCATATGTCGCAAAATTGGCGTCAAACACTTGGCGAATAAAAGCTTGGCGATATATCGCCAAGTGGTAGTGCCAATTCTTATCAATTTTGTCTGCATTGAAATTAACACTGATTTACCCTATAAAAGGGGTAAAAAAACCCTTAAGGAAATTCGAATGCAACCCCAAGGGGAGGTGCACAAAAATAAGCCAAAAGAGAAAATAAGAACAATTTTGCTGCTCACAGAAACCAACAGAAATCTTACCAATCTTAAAAGAAGAAGAAAGTTTTCTTTCCTAACTTCAAAAATAAAATAATAGAAATTTCATGCATTATTCTTCACCATGATAATAAAAACAATAAACATCGACAAACATCAACTAGCAAATGATAAATTAAACGCCAAATTCGTTCACTCAAGTGATTTACTGCAATTTAAATTGAAATAAATTAATAATGAAATAAAATATGTTTTGCAGACGATAAATTTAGAATGGTTTACTATCATGTTCATTTTTTGATCTCATTTGGTTAAAGAATGTTTCCCTCTTCTACGCAACTCGTCAGATCACCAAAATGTCTCATTACTCACAAAAATGGTACGCGTCAGTTTCTTCCTTCTCTACTTATTTTAAAGAAAGGACTCGATTTCTCATTTGATTGACAGGTGCCATCTTATCACGGTTTTAGTATATTTCATTTGACTAATTTTAATAAGTCTTGGAGTTAGGATTGCTATAAAAAAAATGCATTTTTTAAATTATGAAGGGAAAAAGAACGAAACAAATAAATGAAATAAAAACGTAACCATGGTAACAACATGAAAAGTTGATTTCCGTTGATAAAATATTTCATTTCATCTTTATTTTCAAACAAATTTTATTCTCGAGCTTAACCATTTTAGAATTGTTTGGCTAGCTTTGCTGCAGGTAAGCCTTGAATTTCCGGGATTCTAAAAACAATTATTACAGCTCTTCTATTGCTCGTAGAAACTTCAAACTGACATCATTTTTAGCAGAAAATGTCAAACTTTCGAATGACATCAGACTTGAAAATGTGTATAAAATATTTCTTCCCTATTTTATCAAATTTTTGCTAAGAATTAGGACAGAAAAAAAACGAAATAGAATTTTCAAAAAATCGCTTCGTAGTGCATAACCTCGTGCTACAAACTAATTTTGTGCCAAATGTCATGAAAATCGACCGAACGGTTTTGGCGCTACACGCGTTACAGACAGAAAGAAAGAAAGAAAGACAGACAGACAGACAGACAAACCTTCAGCTTTATTATTAGTAGAGATTCGATACCTCAAAAAAAATTAGCACGTGTCTAAATTTTTCTTTTTTGTTCAAAGAATGGAAAAAAAAAAAAAAAAGCAAAAAAAAAAAAGACAAATCGAGTTCGAATGCTCTGAATATAAGCTAAACGTAGGCGTGCAATAGCCCACAGTGGCCAATTAGTTTCCTTGATCGAGGGCTTGGGGTGCAAGTGCACATGTTCTGGTTAGGTTGAGGACCAAACGGGGAACCTCCAGGGTTTAGTTACCAAGAACGCCCTCAACTTTCTAAAAGCAAAATTGTACGTAGATTATCATTTGCAGTTGCTGCGTGTGTGACCGTACAGTCACACCATTAGTTACATCAGTATAGTACAGTCACATCAGTATAGAAGTTGCAGATATCTTTGGCTGTAGATTTACCATGTAGTAATTGCGAGGACCCACGACCTTAGAGGATCCGAACGGGACCCAAAATTGCACATGAAATATGTTTTACACTGTTCTCTGATAAACAAAGAAGCCCTCAAAATTGCATTGCGACGGACCACTCCAAAATCAATAAATCCACTTCTTGCAATGGGAGTTGTTGTCGTCACTAATAGACTGCTGGTACATTTTCAGCTCTAAAGAAGGAATTACGAACACAACGTTCAAGAACTTCGGGAATTACTAAAATTCGGGGAACTAATAAAATTGCGAAAACAGAAACTTTTGTGGCACGTAAAAATATCTAATTAGCGAATGAAATCTTTTTAAAAAAGTAAAATTGTAAATTAAACACATAACAGTTTTAGATGCAACATCATAGATACTACTTGCAAAAAGATAGCCATTAATATTTTTTAGTGAAGAGTTATGTGTAGCATTTAACTAAATCAGTCTAATTTCCTTAAAAAGTATAGCGTAACCTCAGAGCAGATATTAGTAAATGGAGGGAGCAGGTCCAATCATTGACTTAGAAGTAACTGATACCAAGTCACATGGTTCAACATCAGCGAATGAGAGTCACGCTTTACGTATAACAAGAGAAGGAAGCCCGATTTCTTCCAGTGCTTTACTCTAGAACATACTAGCAGTACCCGCACGGCGATGCCAGTGCAATAAATGTAAAGGAAGTCAACTGAATAAAGTTAAATTCACTCCAATCTTTCTTTAATTCAAATATGCTCCGCAACCTTTTAAATTTCACTAAAAGTCATGTTAAAGCTTAAAGCAATTCGCCAAATAAATTAAAAAGACGTCAAGTTAAGTAATAGGAGATATTAATTACTGAAATTTAGTTAATTTTCAAGGCTTAACTCAATACGCAAATTTAAACCACTGAAGAAAGAGCAGTTTGTCTGGCAAATGGACTTAGTGTTTCAGTTTTGCGTATAGAGTTAAGCCTTGAAAATTGACTAAATTTGATTAATTAATATCTCCTGTTCTAATTAACGGAGAGAAACGTGCCAAAACTTTTCCTTTTCAGAAAAAAAAATCCTTTCCAGCGATGTTTAATGTTAGGGGCTGGAGGAATGTTCCCCCCAAAATTCTGCCGGAAACACTAAAAATGAGATTAATTAATTAATTTAAAAATAACTAATTAGAAATTTAGAATTCGGCCTTCGAAGTGCATTTCACGAGAATACGTTCTAATTTTTGTGCTAAGTTTCAAGTCTGTAGGTTGTGGGGGCTTCTTGCCAGCAGTTACAAACGTACAAAGCCCGTCATCTTTATATAGATAGATAGATTACGTGACTTGAGATGTTTGTTTCAAAAATGGAAGACTTCACTTACTCTACGTTTATTCCTACTCAATGAGCGTAACCCCCCTCCCCCCAAAAAAGCCAAGGCAACAATTTATTGCTTTTACATGTGGGCTTGTATGTATGTAACTCTGAATAAAAGATTAAAGTGCACGTTCTTTTCAAATATAAACGTAATATATTTTATACTATTATTAATACTGAAGGCTAAGTTATATTACAAGCTGATATATTATTAGTGTTTCAGTTGTGTTTGCGTATATAACTCTGTATAAATGATAAAAGTATCGTTCTTTGTAATTATAAAAGTAATATATTTAATACCACTATTAGTACCAAATGATTAACTATATTACATGTTGATGCGTTATAAGTGCATGTAAACTTAACTTGAAAATCAAAGGGAAATCACATCGAGTATCATGGAATAACTTTTGGTATTAATGAGATAGTTCTTTTTAGCTTGATAAAGCGTATTTTTTAGTTTTTTCAACTATAATTTAATTAGTAGTTGTTGCACCACAGCTGAGCTCTGGCATCCTGAGACTGCAGTTTCGTCCTTATTCCGGATTGCTCAGTCAGGAATAGCCAAGAGCCGAGCTGAAGGCAGAGATCGTCTTATTGTAGCCGAGATTGCCAACAAACTGGTAGTTAAATGAATTTATCTTACCAGCGGGCGTCCGCAAATCATGGTGCAGCTCAACTCGAACTTTGAAGGCAACTCCAGCTCGGGCTATTCCTGGCTGCGGAGGCCAGAATAAGGACGAAACTGCAGTCTCGGGATGTCAGAGCCGAGCTGCGGGTGTCATTGCTTCAGTTCCGCCTTATCCCTGGCTTATGGGTGGTAACTCTTTGCATAGAATTCAATTATTTTTCTCACCACAGCCATGAAGCCGCGGGTCAGAGACCACTACCACGCCCACCGACTCTCCTATTGGCTGAACCTGATCCCGCGGCTGCACGACTCCGGGGACGGCAACACCTCCGTACAACACCACCGGCTGCACGACCACGACAACCCGTACAGCTACGACGGCGTCGTGCGGCACCGGGACAATTCCGGCAGCCTCCACAGCGCCCTGACCACGCCCACGCCGGAGGAAAACTCGCCAGAGCCGCCCAGTACCAACGACACCAGCAGGAGCGTGAACATCAGCCTGAAGATCGACACGGAAGAAGTCGTGACCGTCGCCGAGGGGCACCTGCCGGTCAACGTGACGCACGTGGTGGACGGCCCGCCGACCGTTTACAGCACGGCTCTGGTCGTTACGATAGCGGTCGGCTGTTCGCTGCTCGTCTTGAACGTAGTCATATTTGCCGGGATTTTTTACCAAAAAGAGAAAGATAGCTTAGAGAAAAAGTTACAGAAATCCTATTATGAGGTAAGTTTGCCCTTTTTTTTTCTACAATCTTAATGATGTGCAAAGTTGTGCTTAAAAATACTGTTGCAATTCATCACCAATAGGAAATCACTGATCACAGTTCACACCACTCACTTCACTGATTGGTAGATATTGATTATTCAGGACGGAAAGCTTTCGTGCTTTTTATCCGTTTTTATAGCATCAATACTAATCTAAATGTCTTCAATGACGCGTTTCATAGCTTTCGTTTCAAGGCGACTGTCTTTGCAGTGGTTACGCAGCTATTAATCTCACTTACTCAAACACTTTCTGGAACTCCGTATGCCTCCTCGTCCATTTCCAGTTTCAGCAGAAAATTTCCCGGACTTTTCCTTTCCGTGTTAGTTGCCATTTTTGCTCTCCATTTTTCTCCGGGAAAAACTATTCATCAATGTCGGCTCATTTATCATTTCCAGTCCTCGAATCAATAAATTTATTCCCTGTCATTAAAGAAGAAAAAAGATAATATCGTATTTCAACCAGCGGACTAAAATTCGAGGATTTGAAGCATTATTATTAAACAAAAAACTAGATGCTTTAAGGAAAATATAATGACTAGCCCATGTATTTTTTTAGCAGTAAGTAGGGATGCACCGATTAATCAGTAGTGCCGATGATTAATCGGCCACTTTCCCGATTGTTAATAATCGGCAAAATTGGGCCGATTATTCGGTGAAAAAAAATATTTTAACATAACATTTTTTTTTTTTAGTGCGCCTTTAACAAAAATGACGATAAATAATTTTTTTAGCGGTAAATAAATGTAATTTTCCACAAACAAATGACAGATATACTGTGTTGCAACATTTTTCACGTGTCGATATTTTTCTCTTTTAGCAGTGCTTTTAGGTAACGTTACAATTTTCACATAAAATAAAAGCCTTGAATTAAATGCCGACCAATAATTAAAATAAAAAAAAAACCATTAAAATGATCCTAAATTCTGTACCTCAGAACCAGACTAGCGTAAGTCCATTTTCGTCATATTTCAGTAGAGGGTAAAAACGATGTATTCGACAGTCGTTTTCCCCCTCTACCGAAAAACGACGAAAATGGCCTTACGTTAGTCTGGTTCTGAGGTACAGAATTATCCTTTACACTACAGCATCCTCCCAATTTTTTTTTTTTTTTTAACTGGATCAAAGAAATTTTATGAAATTTTTTTGTGAAAATTAGGAAAATAGAGAAAAATAAATAGTCACTTAAAAAAAAAATATATTAATTACTCCTAAAATCGAAATTGTGAGAGAAAAATAAGTGATGGAGAAATTAGCAGCATTGAAAACATTATTAATGATAACTAATCGGCTTATTGTCATCAGCCGATTCATCGGTAATCGGTCAATTTGCTTATCGTTGCGTCCCTAGTAGTAAGCATAGTCAGTAAATATTTTGATACCAGAAAGAAGAGAGAAAAAATCAATAGTTAACTAAACAGGTAAGAGTCTTAAACGTCTTGAAATAATACAACGAAAAACCTCTCTATTAAAGAAATTATGTCATTTAATTCATGATTCTTCAAACTGTTTAAAAGTGTTTTTTTTTTTTTTGAGAGAGGGTACAAGTGTGCTAGTTGCTTTCTGAGTATGATCTCTTTAGCACATGAAAAATGTTCGATCAAAAAATAAAATATTTTACTTTTAAATGGAAAAAAAAGAGCAAGCAGTAGAAAAAAAAATCTTTACTTTTTTCCTACTTTCGGTTAAAATTTCATGCATCTTTTTTATTCAGGAAGTAAACTCTAATATTACAGTAACTTTTTAACAATATTCTGAATTTCTCAAACAACACGTTAGTAGTTGCAGTACATACTAAAGAGTGAAGCTCAAAATTTTAAGCGAAGCAATTTTAGATCGTTTTAGTCTACTGATCTAAAACAATCTGTTATGTTAGTTTCTGATAAATTGAGAACTTAACTGTAAGGGTTGCCAACGTGAATTTTCGAAGAAATAAATGGAAAACTCTTCCGCCCCTTTTAACGCGACACGACGCCTTGGTATTATCATGTGGCGGTAACTGCATGGCATGGAGCGTTTTGGAAAGGTTTTGAAGCACCCCCCAGACAATTTTACTCAAATTTAAAAGAAAAATAATAACGAAAGTGAGTATGACGGCAGATGATGTGTGACGGAAAAAACCGCCAGCCTATCTTCTCTTGAAGGACACCATTTAACTGATTTCTGTATCTTTTTATATTAGCAAGGTTCGATGTTGTTTCCTAAACTTGTAACCAATCATGTCTAATTTCCTATGTCAATGTGAAAAGAATTTACGAAATTCTAAGATTCACAAACACTCTGATCCAAAAGAAAAAAAAAGAGAAACAAATAAAAAATGGACTGCTGTGGTAAATCAGATATTTCACAATTTCAGAACAAGGGCGCTGAGAATGAAACATGACACAAGGTTTTCTAGTAGGGGAATGTGGGGCAAATTGAAATAGCGGGGCCAAGTGAAATGGTAAAATATTTTCAGTTTGCAGCGCCACCCCCTTCTAGCAGTATTTTAACTCAGTTCCTTGACATATAGTTGATTTCTATCAAAAAATAAGTAGCTCCAAAGATCAACAAAAAAAAAAAAATGTGCAAGCCATTTTCAAAATTTGATACATTTGTTGTAATATTCGTGATTTTTCAAAAATATTTCTTGTTATTATAAAATGATAAAAGTTTTGTAATTATCGTTTAAACTATTGATTGAGATCTATTGATGTTCAGTGTAGTCATTATTTAGTTTATATTAAGCATGTTTTAATTTTAAATATTCAATGTAATTTTGTTACGTGCACTCGGGCAAAGTGGATGGGGCAAAGTGAAAGAGATCATTTCGTTTATTTATTCATTCATTTATTAAATCACGTACGTATTTCTTTAATTTTTAATTTATTTACCGTAAAATGGGGTGTATAGGAACAGCAGGGTGATTCGGAACAAAACTTCCTGCTCATACAAATAAATTTCATAAATATACCGTCGGGTACTTCTGGCAGTTATATTTTTTTCTAGAAAGGTAATATAGGAAATGAAAGTTTTTGTCATTCTGGCAACAATATTGGCTTCTGTGCAAGGCTGCAGGCGGAACGCTAAAAAACTTCAAGTTTTCATGGTTCGCAAAACTTTGTATATAAGCACAGACCCCTGAACATTTCAAATCTCAGAGTAGTGCTTTTTAATTATGCATATATCTGAGCAACAGAGTACCACATTAGAAAAGACAACATACTGTAATTGTGGCATAAAAATGGAAAATTCTTCATAATGACATAGGATAAGGATTTCAGGGGAGAATAGGAGAGCTAATATTTAGAAAAGTGCCAATTTGAGTCCCAAGGGAATTTTCACTAGTATTTCAATAACTAGTTAAAAAAATTATTTTCCCCAGAAAGAAGATAAGGTTTTGCTTTCATTTCATCTAATAACATCAGAAAAAAAATTTTCTTCAGAAAACATGTTTTTTATACTTCAAAAATCAGATCGGTAACGTTTTCCCAGTAGCAAAGCTCAGCATGCAAGCAGCTTAAGCGCACTTTCTAACTTTGTTTAACAAATTTCCAATTTGTTCCTTTTGAAGCAGATAAGTAAACTTAACCATTTCACTTTGCCCCACATTCTCTTAAATTTCTTTTTTTTTTTTGTCCATAAACACCTTTTTCCTCGTCTTAACACGCCTTAAAAATAACGTTATCTTCGGTTCTATTCCTCACCCATGAATATACACAATCGATAATAACCTTACGCAACACGAACTACGACCAATAGCTTTCCCACCCTGCCTCGATCGATCTATCTCCCCGTTTCCTCATTAATTATACACGCGCAAATCTTAATGCATCCAACTCTTACTTCCACAAGATTGTTTGCTGACCTCTCTTTAAAAAGCGCGTGACGGGGCAGACTACGTCCTTCAGGTCCTTGTCTGTTATTTCCTCCTTAGAACTACTCACGAGAAGAATTCTGTACCTCAGAACCAGACAAACGTAAGTCCATTTTCGTCATTTTTCAGCAGAGGGCGAAACCCAAGTGGCATCAACTCAACGGATTTTTCTCAGCCGATCACCGATCTCCTCGTAAACTGATCCCGTAACGCATGACATCGCTCCGATCAGTATCCGAGTTCGGTTTTCGAGGAGCTACTTTTCATCGGAAAGCGATATCCTTCCGATCAACTTTCCCGATGAAAATAAGCCGAGCATACAAAATGGATCCTAAATTCATCGGCACGGGACTGCACTGCTCGTAAATTGCTCCAAATCTCATCGTATTTCAAGCAAAACTCATCGTATTTTGCTGCTCGGATTCTGTTTGGCCGATGAGACATAATGGAGCAATTCCCGATAATCATCCGATCATCGGCCGATGAGAATTTCATCGGGTTTCGATGAATTTCTGATCATCGGCAGATGAGATTATGCTGCTAGGGAAACGAGTGTCGGATACATGCAAAGGATGGGACTCGCGCTCTTTTCGCGCTGCTAAATAATTGGGAAGGAATTTGTTTTATAGAATACTGTTTTAATGGGTCGATATGGAATAACCCAAGTAGCACACTTCGTTTTTTAAAAGTTTTAAAATGGTTATTAAAGTTGTGACAACGGATTAAAAACGTTTATGAAACGTTTAAACGTTGTTTGTGCTACCTGGGAAGATTCTACATACAATGCAACAAAAAAGCAGGCCCGTCATTTAGGGGGGGTAGGGGGGTCAATTGCCCCCCCCTGACTTTGAGAAATCAATGCATTTACATATAAGTGGGCGTGGTTTCGTTGTTTTCTGGTGAAATTGTATTGTGTTTTTACCCTTTTGCCCCCCCCCCCCCCTCGGAAAACTTGAAATGACGTCCCTGCAAAAAAGTGAAAATCGCCATTTTTGGACTTACGTCGTTCTGGTTCTGAGGTTCAGAATTTCCTCCACCTGTCCCACGACCCACTCCATAACTTCCCACAGTGTCAAATGCAATTAGTAACCGTCAGGAAAATAATCTCATCTCTACCCCTCTTCTCCCTCCCCCAGTCTCCCGAGCATCTTTCTCTGAACAAGGAGAAAAGTGTGATGAACTGCAGAGGATGCAAGAGTATTCTCTCCCTCTGTCTCTTCCCATCCTCTTGAAGTGGATAACAAACTGAGGCACCGGTGGTTTTCGCGAAGGATTCTATTTCTTTAGGACGTAGCGAGTTGGGTCTCTCTATAAAGTGCTTTCGTAGCAGGAAATATAAAATAGGATCGTGTATTTCGAAAAGAATTGGAAATACTTTTTGAAGGGATTTTATTTTCACTGCGCAGTTTCGAGTTTGAGTATCCATGAAATGGGAAAGCAAGTTCAGCAGGAAGTTATAAGATATAGTAAACTATAGTATTTTAAAAGCCATCATTGTTTAATTTATTTCCTGAAATATGGCAAGCAAATTTAATTGTATTGGTGCAAATAAATCATTTTCAAAGGATGGATAAAACTACTTTTGACGTAATTTTAATGTGTACTTTTAATATGTTGAAAGGTTGTTTTAACATTTTATATTGATTTTGAAAACAACAACTCTTAATTGTATTATTGCAAATAAATCATTTTCAACTAATGTGTAAAACTACTTTTGAAGGGATTTTAATGTGCACTTTTAATCTATTAAAGAATATGCAATACACCGCCAACTCTTTCATTTCGATCTATGGACTGCAGTTTTGGGTTTATTATACCCTCATCAGCATGGCATACGAAAGTAAACGAGTTGGAGGCAAAAATCCTCTTACAAATCAAAGAGAACCGAAAAAAACTGGTAGCTAATGTGAAAATAGAACACCAGCGAGCGACCGCGCATGGGAACGGTACAGCTCGTAGATTTTAAGGCAGAGCTCGGGTGCAGCAGTTCATTAATGAACGAGTTGGCGGTGTATTGCATGTTCCTGCCTTAGCTCTTGCTTAACGGCGGTTACTCACTGCTTTATTGAAGGTGAGTTTTGATATTTTATGTTCATTCTAAAAACAATAAAGGGCTTAAGCAGTAAGCCCCTAAGCCAGGGCTAAGTCAGAAACATGCAATACACCTCTGAGCTCTGTCTCAAAATGTACGAGTTGTACCGTCTCAAGTGCGGTCGCTCGCTTGTGCTCTAACTTCACATTAGCTACCAGTTTTGTTGGCTCTCTTTGCTCCATGAGTGGATCTCTGCCTCCAGATCATTTGCTTCCTATTTCTTGCTGACGATTGCTGAAAAGCACGAAACTGCAGTCCATGGATGGACTAAACTCACAAGCACTAAAAATATTGTCAGCACCTCTTAGCTAGGCGCGGTGTTTCACCCTCTCGGCACCATGGACCTCATATGAGGCTCCTACTTTTTAACTCAATTTTGGTAGAAGTAAACACTTAAAATGATTTTTTTCCGTCAGTGACTCCACCTATTCATGTAGATCACATATGAGGCTCCTAAGTGAAAAAAAATCATTTTAAGTGTTTACTTCTTCCAAAATTGAGTTCAAAAGTAGGAGCCTCATATGAGGTCCAAGGTGCCGAGAGGGTTAATATCCGTGGATCACCTCAAGAATTAAAACACGAACCTTTCTAGAGTACTAAAAACGACTGGTAATTTTATTCCAATATCTATACAGTTAACATTTACATCAAAGAAAAGCAATAGACAAATAAAAGTGGTACCATACTTTGGCTGCGTAGAAAATTAAACTTGCATGGAGCTGTGAAAATATGCAGTTGTCTAACAAATATATTAAGTCCTTGTTTTATTTCAAGAACATTATGGTCTTTAATCTTTACTAATAATATAAGCTGCAGAGTTTGTTTGTTTGAACGCGCTAATCTCAGGAACTACTGGTTCGATTTGAAAAATTCTTTTTGTGTTGAATAGTCCATTTATCCAGAAAGGCTTTAGGCTATAGGAGTTATTGTTATAACTGTATCTCAGAACCAGACTAACGTAAGTCCACTTTCGTCATTTTTCAGTAGAGGGGAAAAACGATGTATTCGCTAATCGTTTTTCCCTCTACCGAAAAATGACGAAAGTGGACTTACGTTAGTCTGGTTCTGAGGTACAGATAACTAAAAATAATAATGTTATACATAGATTTTATTCGAATTCAAGGCAATTTTCACATAAATCGCCGAATACTGGGGTTAAAAATTACTTGGACATATTAATGTTATCTATCGTTGGAAGCAGAAAATTTTTCTCGTCCTATGCAGTTTGTTCCGATTCTCTAACTTAAACACAGCACGAGTTGTTCAATTTTTAAACTTGCCTTCTGCAAGGCTTCACCCGATTTCTTGCAATACTTGGTTCATTAAAACCATCAATAAAAATAAACTAATTATTCCACAGTTTTGATTTTTACGCCATTGGAGAGAGCGATATTTTTAACCCCAGAATTGATTCGACTAACAGT
>JAXGGA010012348.1:0-39051 GCA_038373865.1 Uloborus plumipes | reverse complement strand
TGGGATTTTTATGGATGACAATGCGCCATGTCACCGGGCCACAACTGTTCGCAATTGGTTTGAAGAAAATTCTGGATAATTCCAACGAATGATTTGGCCACCTAGATCGCCCGACATGAATCCCATTGAGCATTTATGGGACACCATCGAGAGGTCTGTTCGTGCCCAAAATCCTGCCCCATCAACGCTTTCACAATTATGGACGTCTATCGAGACAGCATGGCTCAATATTCCTGCAGAAGACTTCCAACGACTTGTTGAGTCCATGCCACGTCGAGTTGTTGCACTTCGCCGGGCAAAAGGAGGGCCGACACGATATTAAGAGGTATCCCATGACTTTTGTCACTTCAGTGTACATCTTGTTTGACTGTATTGTGGCTATTTGAAAGACATTATAGACTTCAATATTTTGTCTAAGAATTTTTATTACAGAACCATGAATTACTACAACAAAATCAACCAATGTTAAAATCAATCGTATAAATGAAGGGCATATCAATGGAGGAATTGCATACAAAACCAAACATATTGTGCAATCATTACATTACTCGAATTTTATTACTTTAAATTTGCTTAAGCATTGACTTAAAGAAACTAAAGCTGATACTTCTTCACATTTCAAAGGACGTTACGTTTCTTGTTTTCTGTTATAGCTACGACTCGCATATCGCCAGATTACTATCCATTGAAAAGGAGCTAATGCAGCGATGGTTAAAAACCGCATGTAAGATCGGTGATCAGCGAACTTTTATTACTGGTACCCTGTATTTATCTCCATTGCAGTTCGCTTAAAAAATAAGGCTGATATCGGGCAGTTAGCGCGGACAGCCCAACCTATTACAGGATGCGGGAAAAATACTTTGAGCTCGTTAAGAGAGCGAGACTCAATACTTCTCACATCGTACTTTTATCTAGCCGAGAAAAGTGTATAGGTCAGGAAAGAAATGGTGAGGCTGACTGGCTTTTTCGCCGTACCCCGATAAATGGGGCATCAAATATCTTTTCTGCTACTGTTGCTCCGGCAAACCGTTTTGTGTACAATGCGAAAAGAATATTTTTTGATGCCCTGCGGTCTTTTTTCCGCTGCGTTGACCATCCTAATGTAGCGGAAATGAAATTTTGTTAACGCGGGGGCTTCAGCAGGGAAAACCACGCGGTTGCTAATTTGATCTATTACGCCCCTCTTAAAATTAATGCCGCGCCTAGAATGCAGAAAATGGGAGGAATTGAGAGCGATCGATTCAAAGTACAAAGGAAAAAATCCCAATGAAATATGGGTGTTAATGTTTTTATTTATTTATTTCCATTCAATTTAACCTGTGGGACACGTTTTGACATATTAGAAGATTGATGTACCTTTTAAAAAATTAACAATTTATTTTATGTGTTGTTATACTCTGTGTCTTACAATGGAATGAAGTTTTAAGTTTTACATCCAAATAAAGATTTTTTTTTTCATAAGATACTGGCATTAAATATATTTTTACAAAATGTATTTTAATTTTAAAATAATTACTAAATCAATATGAAATGTGTTGTTAAAAAGAAAAAAAAACAAGTAGATTTCTAAAGGGTAAGATAAAATAAATGTGACAGATGTGTAGGGAAATGTAGGGTGTAGTTAAAGTAGAAAACTCTGTCAAAATGAGCAAATTGTTTTTTTTAATTGCAGTACATAATAAAAGAAATATGTGTTTAATAAAACTTGCATTAACACTATTTTTAACAGCAAATTTGCAATTTAAAAAAACGTAGGAAAATGTTGACCATTTTTTTCATGGGGAAAAGTCAAAAATACTTTTTTAATGGACTATTTTCATTTCGATTATTTTTTTATATTATAAAATGTACTAGTAAATACAGAAATGCGTGAGTAAATGAAAAGAAAATGAAACTACACACGAATAAATAAATAAATTAATATGACAGAAAAAATAAATGATTGATCAAAATAATGAATGAAAAAAAAAATAACAATAAAGAGCATATGAAAAAATAAGGGTAAAAAAAATTATTGAATGAATTAAAGTAATTATTACATAGGGTTTTATTACGGAGTGTTTCAGCACTTTTTTTAAAACTGAAAATTGTCAATAAAATTGAATTATTAGTCATATAAACGTGATTATTATTATCATTATAAAAGGGAATTATTAGAGTGCTTGTTACTTTTAAATTCTTAAAGTTTCAACTTATTTTTCGTTTAAAAAAGAGAGAGAGAGAGACAAAAAGAAAGAAAAATTTATTCATTTTCCCAATTTATGATAATATTTTCATCTTTTCGTTGCAGTTTGAATTCATTTCATTCATTAAAATCCTCCCGAAAGAAATTCACACTTTTCCTCCTGGAAAAGTGAGTTAAACGGAGGAAAAAAAAACACATCATTTCTCGTTCATCTCCTTCGTGTAGCTGGGTATGATTTGACGTTTGCTTTCAGAAAAGTTCTTGCATTCGGAGGGTTTAGAAAGGGCCAGGGGGAATAAACGGATAAACTTCCGGTGATCCAGAGCCTCCTTTTGTTGCTGCGTGCCAAGTTTTTTGATGACTTTCCACCCTGATGGGCCCATTTCCCCAGAGTCGCGGTCCCCACCTAATATCAAATGTAATCCCTCCCAATGAGACCCCATCGCCAGCGTCACAGAGCAGATAAGATCTTTTAAGCTGTAATTTTCCCAAAGTCCAATCATACCTTGCCAATCGATCAACTCGGCCTATTTTGCGGCCGACCTCAGAAATAGAATTGAAGACCCATTTTTGCGCTCAACTTTCGAGCCCCCACGCATGCGGACTTTCCGAGCTAGTCTCCTAATTTAAGTCAAATTCCTTTGTCTGTTTTCGTGCATTGACATTCTTTGCAATGTCGAAAAGCACAGTGTGGTATAACACTGCACTCCATGTATGAAAGAAATTCTTTTGGCCTATGATGATTTTATAACGAATTTACTAATCAAATTGACATTTCTTTAGTAAAAAAAGAAAAAAAAACTCTATAAAATTGATCACAATTTCAAGATTATCTTTAAATTCGTGATCAAAACCTTTAGCTAATTACTTGTATTTTTTCCAACTATTTGTTTGCACAGTGTTCTAAATTTAATTGTAAATATTGTTTTGTGCCAACCATTTTTTAAAAAATACATGTTCGATAACCACCGAAAAAAAAGCTGAATATGAAACGTTTTTAAATACACAAGTAGTAATATTAAAACTGCATTTTTATTAAAATTAAGGCATGCGTACAAAAAGGAGCAGAACAGAACTTTCTAATGACTTTTGTCTTTTAAATAAAATTATATTTTGAGACATTTAAATATACGTATAAGATACGTATAGGTTTTTTTATCCGTTTTTAGCCAATTTTACTTGATGTTTAATGCCTCTTACTTGAATGTTTGGATGTTTTTTTTTTTGAAGATTTAAAATGTTTACATAATGACATTTTAAAGCGTTTTAAGTTTCTAACGATTTAACGCATTGATATTTTTTACTACTGCATTTCTACAAACTCGCCTTATGAATTTTCGCTCTCGTCAAGTGCATGTATTTCTAATCTAAAAACAAATAATAATAGTAATAATAATAATAGTAATATAGATGTTTTTTTTCCAAAGTCAATTATTTTATTTTGGAATATTTTATTCCATAAATTAAATTGAAACTCATAGGAACAATTAGTTTATGAGTGTTTTTCAAAATGTTCAGTAATTTAGCCTTTTTAGTACATTTATTTTTATTTTAAGTAGTAAATGAAATAAGTATTACTAAATTATTTTATTCACGTGAATCAAAATTTAAGACAGAAGAACAAAAGTACGTAACTAATTTTTGACAATTTTGATAATTTAACTTTATCTCTAAAATTCTAAAATAAATGAACATATTTTATGAACTTTACAGTTTAACAAACGTGCATATATTATCTTTCTAAAAAATGTTAAACTGTACGTTAAAAAAAAAAAATAAAATTCGTGATCAAAAAAAAAAAATCAAGTACAAATAAATAATGAGGAAATGTGCATTCGTTTTTGAGTGCATGTTCCCACTCTGTACTGACCTGAATCACATGTTTTGTACCTACATTTTTTATTTTTTTTGTCGTATGCCAGTCAGGCTGGCAATTTGGGGTGCGCTGCTTCACTTTTCCAACTGTACAGTAATTTTGGTGTGAAGTTCGACTTCCACAGTACACGCATGCCATAGGTACCCGTTTATAGAATAGGCAACCTTTCACAACAACACATTCACACAAAGAAAGGACAAGGACAGGAGAGAGAAAGCACATCCATGCCTAAGCCGGGACTCGAACCCGGGACCCCACCATCCGTGGCAGACTGCTCTGACCACTAATAGAATATTTATTATGATAAATATTTGTTTTTAGTGGATGAGCGTTCGTTGTATCGTAAACATTAACCTTTCTTTGCATTATATTTTAATCCTCGATTTATTTTAGTAAAATAACTTAAATATGGATACAGCTGATGAAAATGATTTAATCATTTTATTCCTTTAATAATATTGAATATATAAACTGTTATTTGCAAGGACTCTAAAGATTTCTTTGCAGGCTTTCTAAAGTGTTATTTCTCCCGTCCATGTATGCTTGTTGATCATACCAGAAATGAGCTAAAAATATTTGGCACCAGTCGCATTTCAATTCCTTTTCATGTAATCGTTTTTAATCTTTCATTTCTAAGAGTTTCATTTTTGTCAAAAATGTATGCATTCTTAAAACAAATATTTCGCAGAAAAGGTTGGCGAGTATCCAAAACGACTTTACGCCAAATAGCGGATGAGTTCAGCAACGAACAATTGTTGAAAGAAGAGACGTTAGATTAAGGGTAATGTTCTTGTGGGTGAAATAAGATAAATGACTCGAAGATAAAATGAAAAGTATAGTTACCCCGAATTGCATAGCTCTTGACCACATTTTTTTTTATTTCTAGCAGTACTTAAGATGCAGTAATAGTCTATGTATAAATCGCTGTTTAAACTAAGAAAGTTCCATTTCATCGTAATTATTATTCCGAATTTTTTGAAACGCCTGCATCATAAGAATGAAGGAATTTTTGTTAATATATTACAGAACGAAAAACTGCATTTTGTTCATGCAAATGCTGAATTGAATTCTAAAATTAGACGATTAAAAAAATGCATTGCTGTATTTTTTAACAAAAGCCTGAAACAAAAGCAAAAAAGCAGCATTTACTTAAAATAACATAACTGACTTTTAAAGTTTTTGCCGTTTTCGTATAGCTTTCTTTTATTCTAGTATTATTCTAGTATTTTTATTCAATTTTTTTTAGTCTTCGCGCGCGTCAAAGTTTGTATTTACATGAAAATCGTTAGTTACTTTGCCTCTGTGAAAAATTCTTTTCTTATTCCTTAAAATACAATAAAAAGCATATTTGGTTTTAAAATTTTTAAAGAATTATCCCAAACAATTTGACGTTTAACTTTTAACTTTCGTAAAAATACATTTTTTCTCGAAAATTATAAAAATATTTCAAATTGAAAATTATAACTCAAATTAAAGTGCATGCAATTTTCTTTCAAACACGCTTTAAACTTAAAACTCTGCAACTACGATAAAACTTTAAAGTAAAGTTATAAAACTTAAGAATAAGCTTTAGTTAAATTTTCACAAATTTCCCAATATTTCGTAATAATTAAAAACTCTAAAAAAATAAGATTTTATTGAAATGGCACAAAAAAAAAGTTTTGCACTGGGTATACACAATATTTGCTATACTACACTGCAAGGTTTCTTCACAAAAACATCGTGACGTCAGCGTGACGTTAGCCTATGAAAATCGAGCTAGATAAAACGTTACAGCCTATATGGGCGAATTAGAGGATATGCTAACTGCTTGTGAGTTCTTATTGGCTCCGCCCGTAGTGACGTTCAGTGTCAACTAGGGATGCACCCATAAGCAAATTGGCCGATCACCGATTACCGATTAATCGGCAGGTGATAATCGGCCGATTAATCGGCGCAGCCGATTAATGATCATGATTATTATTTTTAATCATACTAACTTCTCCATCACTTTTTTCCCTTTCGCAATTTTGATTTTAGCAATAGTTACTAATTTATTTCTGACAGACGATTAATTTTTCTAATTTTCCCAAAATAATTTTAACTTTGCATCAAATTAATTTGAGTCAATTTACATGTTGTTGCTTATAAAGTTGCATTATGTTAATCAGACATGAAAATCTAAATAAATAGAAGGAGGCTGCGGTGAGCAGGCTAATTTAAGTTGTACTTTCAATGTAATTTTATGTGATGTAAATTTGTTTAAATAATTGATAGCTATTTAATCCAAGACTTTCATTCTTTATAAAAATTATATTCATCAAAA
The DNA here is from genome assembly GCA_038373865.1 of Uloborus plumipes. Taxonomy (NCBI): domain Eukaryota; kingdom Metazoa; phylum Arthropoda; class Arachnida; order Araneae; family Uloboridae; genus Uloborus; species Uloborus plumipes. The sequence continues at coordinate 32,685 of JAXGGA010012348.1, read as the reverse complement.
AGCGCTGTGTTAAAGGAGAAAAATACCGATACATGAAAACAGTTGCAATATTGTTTTTATGTGTTTGCAGAATGTTTGAATGTACATATGTTTACTAAAACAAATGTATTTATCATAATTTTTTGTAAAATGAAAAATATTTGTACCAGCCGATTAATCGGCCCAATTTTGTCGATTATAAATAATCGGCAAGGTGGCCGATTAATCGGTACTACCGATTAATCGGTGCATCCCTACTGTCAACTTAAGTTGCTGTCTCGTATAATATTAACACAAAACATCGCAAGAAGAGATGAACATCCCACATACTCTTACACAATAGTTAAAAAACAAAACAAAAAAAAACAAACTTTTTCTTAATTTATAGCCATCTTTAAAATATTTCTGTCGTATTAGTTATACCTCGTTACTACAACATTAAACTTTGATGAGTTTATGGTTTTTATGTATCACTCATTGATATATGCGCAAAACGTTTGTATATACAGCGTTTCGAGAACGAACGAGTCATTCGCTGTAACCCTCCATATTAAACATACTACATCTCTTCAAAAAAAAAAAAAAAAGACACATCTTTAAAATTTTTGGATATTAAAATTTTTAAATTTGTGAGAAATAATTTTTACCGAAGTTTTTTTCAAGTTCATAATTTTCATGTATACATAAGCGATGTATTTAAAATATCAATTGAAAAACAAGTGTTTTATTCATTTTTTTATGCTTTATTGTTAAGAACAATGAACATGTTATCTACTCTTCAATGCAAGTATTTAAATACAAAACTGCTTTTTCTAACATTATGCTAATATATACTTCAGTTGCCTATAAGATTGATTTTGTATGAATTGAACTATAGTATATAGATTAAAGTCAATTTTAGCCTTGCTTAATTAATTCAGGAATGCTGCAGTTTCTTTAACATGCTTCTGAGTTTTGTAGTTTTTAAAAGTAGAAGCAAGTTTTTAATCTTGAGCAATGCAAAAAAGCTTATTTTAAGAAAGAAATTAAAGCCATTAAGTGCATGGAAGAAGACATTAACGAGTCAGTTAATTGGTTGCAAACCCCTTAGCACATACCTCTGTTTCAAAAGACTAATTAGACGTTGCGAGTTTGTTATGGTGAAAAGGTAAAAAAAAAATAATAATAATTTTGAAACAGACACCACATTTCAAATTTTCTAAAGGCTAAGTAGTTTTTATTATTTAGGAGTTGCCTTTAATGTTTCACCATAAAATGTTTTATCAAATGTAAATGAACCATCTTCGGAATGCAGATCGAAACAAATCATTCATATTATTAATTTTTAGGGACAAATACGCTTGAATTATTTTGTAGTGATATGACGAAGTTAAACTTAAAGCATACATTTTATTTTAAGATCTTTTTAGAATGAATTGAGTTTCATAAATTCAACTTCTGAGGCAGCTAACATATTATTTGTATAATGCAGTTAAAGCATACAATGTTAAAAATTTTCCTGTAATTTTACGGTAAAAGTTACTGGCATCCATGTTGCCAGTAACTTTCACCGTAAAATCCAATTTTACTGTAAAATTTGACGGTAGAGAAAAGTTAGTTACAAAGTGCAAGATGCGCGCAGCTAGGATCGAACCCGAGACGCGGTTATCGCACTTTGCTTCTCTATCCACTGTACCGAATAGACCACATATAGCAAACAGAAATTGAGTATTTAGTGTTTGGCGCAGTAACTCATGTGGTTTATCAATTGGCGCTGTAATCGTTTCTTTTTTCTGGTACAATTTACCGTAAATATTTTTTGTACTGTAAATGCAACATTTTACAGAATTTTTTACCATAAAAGTTTCCTGAATTTTTAACAGTGTATATTCAAGTGTTAGTAAAAATTATAAATGCTTAAGTAAGCAAGGAAGTAAATGCACGTTCGTTGTTAAAGTAATAGACAATCAAATAAATTGGAATCATAAGTACCGAAATTTGCTCTAGAGACTAGTTTGTATGTATTCTAATAATATTGTAAAAATGAACGTTTTTAAATGTTTTTAAGCATTCGGCTTTCCACTAAATATTTTTTTTCAAAGCATGTTTCAAAACTAAAATAAATAAATAAATAAATAAATAAAAAGGGGATGGAGAAAGATAATTTGTTTTGCTTAATCTGGTATAATTGAGTACATTTTACAGTAATTACTAGACGTAATCTAATGCTATCAATGCTAGTTTGGAACACATCATGAAAGCATTTCATCTTTTACTTACTGGTTTTGCTTGTGCACTATTTATCTTTAAATATGTTTAGCGAAATTTTTCTGCTAAGCTACAAAAGCGTTCTTAGAAAAAAATTTCCTGCTGGTACTACTAGTTAAAATATTAAAGCACAAAATGAAAAGTTTTACAGGTAATGAAACGTTCCACATAAGTTTAATAATTACGTATAAAATGTGTATCAGTTTAAGGTATATGAAATGCAAAAATCAGCAAAGAGCTTTATTGGATCGTTCCGTTTTCTCGTTTGTGTTAATAAAGAAGTTCAGATTTTAGAGGCAACGCAAATAGTATCTTTATAGAATTACTCACTAAGCATGACACGACAACAACAACGAGTTTAAGTAAGGAAAAAAACATTAAAACCTTATTAAAATAAAAATAAAAGCTTAAAGAAAGCTTATTTAGTGAAGCGTGCTCGGTAGTGAAGGAAAAAATAAGCTTAGAAAAATGTATTCATTGATTCGCCAATATAACTCATATTGTCTTAATATTTTTCGAAAAAAATAACGGGATCTCCTCTTTCGCCATTGATAGTATATATATATATAAATATTGAAGGTGTAATTTAGTTAGCAGCGGAAATGTTTGCCAAACTATTAATGAGATACATATTACTGAGCGGTTTTGCCTAAAAACGCATAAAATGCCTATAAAAATACTAAGTATAAAATAAACCAATAACTAACCACTCCAAATAAATAAATGAACAAAAAGTAAACTTACGCTCTTCATATTCCTCGCTTATCAAATCTAATAGTTTCTTACTGTCGTTATTTTTAAAGTTTCGGTATCAGTGATAGAACATCAAATGGAATATTACTCCAAATGGGAAAAATTGATTATGCTCTACTACTTTCATTTAAAGGAAAACTTAATTTACTCTCTCCTTCGAGCATTATAGCTTTGATTTTTTGAACCGTTCAGAGAAAGAGCTTGAAAATTATCTTTCATTGAACCGCTGCAAGGAAGTCTCATTATTGAATAAATTATCGTAGTTCTTCATCTAAGTTTGGATCGTTAGATTTATTCGACAATAAATTAATTTTCAGCACAATATGGCCGTAAGCCATAAAGCTAATAGTGCATAATACAAAATGAAAGCGCTACATCATTTTTGTTTGTGGATATTTAGCTTGACAAGGTGCTTTCATTTAAGATGTTGTTCTATGTTTCGAACACAAATCAGCTGCGATAAGAGATCTCCATCGCTTCGTATTTTCGGCAGAGAAATTTTTTCTTTTCCGTTTTGGGTAAGTGTTATTTTAAAGAGCACATAAGCCATTCATTAAAGCGTGCAGTTACTGCAAAGTCAACATTTCGTTTTAGATTTTTTTTTTTTTTTTTTGCGAAATTATTTGCCAAGAAGGAAAGCAAATACGTGAACTAAATATGGTAAAAGTAGAGTTTTAACATTAACTAATATTTATTCACCTGAAAATGCAAAAGTTAATCTAGTTTATTTTCCACTGTTTAAAGGTAAATTTAAAATATTTTACTTAACTGCTTTCATAATTGATCACAATATATCGTAATCATCAAATTCGTAGCAGCGCCCATCAAAGAATATCAATTTAATTATAAAACATTTAAAAGTATTTATGGTTCTGTTTTTGTTTTCACCGGAATCGTATGATAATCCTAAGAATATATAAAACCGTACAGAAAGCCTTTCTTTCCCAAGATGTACAAAATTCGTATGCAATTCATTCATGATTCTTTCTTAATGTATTAAAGTGTTCATGTTTCGAAAAGTTATTCAAATGTCAATAAAAACTTAAGTACTGTTTCAAAATAGACTACTTTTTGCCAGAAGTATGTAATATATAGGCTGAAATTAAATTCTTGAGCAAAACCATAAGGAGCGATAGAAAACATCTAAAAAAAAAACAGGAATATATAGAATATGATTGCAAACACAAAGCTGACATGCACCATACCCAGAAAGCCAGAAACTAACGGGTATATATAAGTCATTAATGTTAAACAGAAGACGATTTTTTCACAACATTTTAGTTTTTTTTTAAATTTTCATCATAATTTGAATATTTAAAAATAAGTATATCTGAATAAATACGTAAATTGCTTACATTCAAGTTTCTTAGTAATAAATGTATGAATTACTTCCGTCGCAAAAAGTATAACTATTCACATAAGACATAGGAAGACTTTCATTAGAAATCTTAGTCATTTTATGAAAAATTGACGAAAAATGCTTCAAAAAATTATTTTAAATAAATAAACAAAAGTGTTTAAATCCAATCAAAACATTTGTTACAACATTCACTAGGTAGGAAATATATTTTGAAAATGAAACACCACTTTAAAAATCACTTTGAACTTCATGTTTATCAGCAGAAAAACTTACTTCGCTTGTAATTCAATGCGTATTTGCAAATTCTTATTCATAAATAGTGTTTCTTTTGAATATTTTATGCTTAGAAAATACGACTTTCATACAGCATTTAAAGACTGATGCTTCTGTAAAAAGAAATACTGAAACACCTTACCTTGTATCATGTGCCATAAAAGAAATAATATTCCATCATATATTAGATTCAATGACTTACCTGTTTTCCTGTTGAGTTTGAAAATGACTGTTGACATTAACCCAAAGCAGTCGAGAAGAGCTGTGAAGAAAAGACGACTTAAAAAAAATCTTACTTTTAATTTCGGCGTATTCAAGATGCCCTTTTATTAAGTAAGTCAGAAATCGTTTAAATGCAGTCAATATAAAATGAATATAAGCATAAACAAACTTCAAATTTTCCAATGTTAAGCATTTATAATGTTTTCAAGTATATATATATACAGACTTAGTGAATATTTAGTTATTGATTTTGAAAATGATTTATTTATGAGGAAATTATTTCGAAAAGGCTCATAAAATCTACTTTCATGTATTTTCAGTAAAAATAAAAAATAAAAATTAAGCATATGTTTTGACTTAAAATATTTGATAAACATTATATCTCTGAAAATTTCCTCTGAAAATATACTATAAGTAACAAAAAAGTAAAAGAAAACACTCACCATCTCCTCACTAACCATCAAAAAATTTTAGATTTTTTTTTTTGGATGTTCAATGCGAATGTATAGTAAAGTTAATATTTATGGGCTAGCCATTAGGAAAATAAGTTTTATTTTAGAAAAAAAAATGGATTAAAAGTATAAGTCTACGAGAACTCTAAGTTTTTTAAACTAAAAAGTATATTAGTTGTTGCTGCTTGATTGCTTTAAAACTTGTGATATTTCAGCTATATGTTTGAGCATTTTTTTTTAAACTATGGCTTTTAAATGCTGAAGCAAATCTAATATAAACTAGCACCATGCTAAGTTATACATTTACCTTAAAGTAACAATTAAAAACTTATCCTAAAAAAAGCAGTAATATGTTCTTGTTGATTATTGTTGTTCCGAGACAATATAGTAAAGCATTGGGAAAAAAGTGTTAATCGTTAAGTCAATTGTATTTTAAAAAATCGTATATGAATAGAGGACACATACTGACTTTTAAAAGATGGTCTGAAAAATACATACCGTTTTATTAGCTTGAACATATATATGTGTATAACTTTACGAAATATTTTATAAGGGTCATTCAATAAATTCCCAAAACACACACCTGAAAGAAAAATAAGTAAATATTATTTTGTGAAAAATGCAAAACACATGTTAGGACTGTCGGTTCGTTTAATAAAGAAATCCAATGTTTCAAATAAATAAAAAATCGTAATTAGTAGAATTACTATTTTGCTTGAAAATTTTCAGGAAAAATACCCATAAAGAATTTTAAAAAGTTGCATTTTACTCTACATTACACCCTGATTGGTATAATTAGGCTCATACAATTATACTACGTTGATAGCACAAGATCATGGCAGACATGGAGTGAGCTAAATGCGATTTATAATAGTAATAAGTTTAAAAGTTAAACAATGTTTACGTCACACAAGAGCCACATTGTGAATCCTTCGTAATATGTTTTTGCGACTTCACTTCAACTTTAATGCAACTTCAGTTACTTTGTGACCAATAATTTAGTTGCCTTTGAAGATGACTTTGAAGTGCTAGTTTTCGACATTGTACCGGATGGTCATTCACAAGTTACTGCAACCTGTTTGGTAACTTTACAGAGACGATTTGTGACATCCATGCAACTTTCGCATTCGGATCCAAGATCTGTTATACTTAATGGCGTTTTTAGAAAAGTATGAAGTGCAGATAAAAGGAAAGTGTATATAGAAGAAAAGTACATTTTGTGTCTTCTAGAAGTATCAAAAATGTATTTTGAATTACTATGTTCGAATTATTGTAAATACAGAAAAAGGCACCCTCGTAGGCTATGAAACTGCAGAGGCAGATTTTTTTTCCTGCCTTCAGCGGTCACTGTACAGTAGGGGTGCGACATCGAATGTAAACACCGATGTTTTAAGACACTGAAGTTAAGAAATTAAAACATCGACCAAAAAACATCGATGTTTCAAAACATCAATCTTTTTTTTTAAATTACTTGCACATTTAAATGTACAGTAATACATTAACTCCTTAATACATTGCGCCTCTTCATACCACTCAATTAGTTTTATCTTCTGTTTTCTGAAAAACATCAACCGTATGACATCGATGTCAATTATAGATTTTTTTTTAGTGAAATAGATATTGCAACAGTTTATTAACTGTGTAACTTTTATTTATCGCATATTTTTACGAAATTTTTTTACCTAAGTGTAAAACATCATTATCGAAAAAAAATTTCAAACTCAAAACAACTATTTTTAAAATTCATTGACCGTAGATCATCGCCGTTAGTAATTAAAAAAAAACCTTTGTCAATACGATAGATATTGCAACTGTTAAAGATGAATCTTTTTTACTGTATACTTTGATTGCTTTTTGCTAAAATGTAAAACAGACATCGAAAGAAAAAAAACATTGAACGCGAAACACTGTTCATTAAAAAACAAGGACCGTAAAATATCGATCATAACTATTACAAACGTCTTCTAACGAGATTGATAGTGTAACGGCTGATTAACGATGTAAGATTGAGTCGATTTTTTTTCGCTGAAATGTTAAACATCGACATAAACAATAATAATAATAAAAATAAAAAAAAAACAGCGAAAGCAATTAAGAGATTTTTAGAAACATCGAGAGCAAAACATCGATAAGAATCATAGAAAATCTTACGAATTAAAAAAATGAAAAATGCATAAAAAAGAACTTTTTATGAATTTAATGTATGTACTTGTGCTCGTGAATTTACTTAGAAAAGTGCATATTTTATTTTCAGTATGACCTTTATTTTTTTTCCACAACAAATTTACAAGAAGCCAATTACAACACGTCTCTAACGAACTGCAATATTAAATTAACTTAAAATCTTACAAAATTGACATTATGAGTAAGCTATATTAATGAATGGAGTCCCTTCACCGCTAAAGGGCCGCACAGTGGATGTCACGTGTCGGCTAGGATTGCTGCTCTGTTAGCATGCTTTCGTGTTGAGTTTTAACCGGAGTTGGCCGATCAAAATTAGTTTGCTTTGGCTATTTACGCTATTTTTGTAATTAATAATATAGTACTAACGTTTAGTTTAATCTTTTTAATTGTGACTTAGGTCAGATTAATTTAGTTTTAGTCTCTTATTTAGAGTTGACTTTTAATGTTTTTTACTTCGTAATATTTGTTATTAGTTTATTTCTCTCTGAATTTTTCTTAGCATGAGAGAGGTAATTTTAGAAAAAAAATTGTAAGTGTCAGTTAAGAGTCTAAAAACAGCATAAAAAGTTGTTTTTAATTTATTTTTAAAAAATGTTCTTTGTAATGAATACATATTTTAAATTTCTCCTTGTATGGTAAAATGACTTTCTGCTAAAGTTGAAATTGACTTTTTCTAAAATATATACATTTCTATAAACATTATTTTGTATGCGAATACATTGTGCAAATACAATCAAAATACCCATGGTTTTGTGAGAAAAAATATAGGACGTAATGTGAAACTTTGTTTGCTTTCTTTCTTTTCTTCTTTCTTTTTTTTCACTAATAAAATGAGCTTTATAATTTGTTTTCTTTGTCTAGTGTAGAACCATTAAATATATACTCAGTCATATATTTATGCAATATATTTAAAAGAAATTTTAATTCTGCCATTACGAAACTAAGGATATTTATATTTTATTCATAAAAGTACCATCCAATGAAATAGTGTAAATGTTAAGTGGTATCTACGTGATGTTTCACGCTACCAAAATTTTTAATCAAATGCATTTTATACTTAGTAATAAACTAGTACTGGATAAAACAGTAAAAGTTTTGTTAATTAATACCAATAATTTGTGATTAAATTACAACTGTACGTTTTAGCAATATATGTATATTTTTCAGCTATTTGCTTCTTGAATTCTTCGATAAAGATTTTTTTTTCAACGATATACAACAGATTTGTGCTTTTAAAAACTTTTTATTATATGTATACAGAGAAACAGTAGAGTACATAGCACCCTTCGGCACGGGAGGGGGTTTCACACGGTTTCGGGGCGTGCAATACGGAAAAATAGCACTACACGGATTTTTTTTTTTTTGTTAATCGAAAAAAAGAGGGGGGGGGGTGAGAGGGGACATGTACAGATATTGCGAGGGGGCGCACCGAAGTCTATGTGCGTTACTGCTGAGAAAAATGTTAGCATATTAATGGGATGAAAACATTGCTAAATACATTTCCAGTTTCTCAACATGTAATTGCTTTACAAGAAAAAATATTTTGTTAGAGTGGTTAATAGCAAAATGAATGCTTCAAAATTAATATTCAAAATAACAGTTGAAATAATTAATTTTCTTTGAAACAGAAGATTTATATATACATTGCTAAATAAATTTCCAGTTTCTCAACATGTAATTGCTTTACAAGAAAAAATATTTTGTTCGAGTGGTTAATAGCAAAATGAATGCTTCAAAATTAATATTCAAAATAACAGTTGAAATAATTAATTTTCTTTGAAACAGAAGATTTATATATATATATATATATATGTATATATATATATGTATATATATATATATATATATATATATATATATATATATATATATATATATATATATATATATATATATATATATATATATATATATATATATATATATATATATATATATATATATATATATATATACACTGGCGGAAAAAAAATCCCAACACCAAGAAAGACTTGTGTTAGATAAACGAAATTTGGTAGGCGTGTTTATACGACTGAAAGATGACATCGATTGAAATTTCGCGCTCCGCGCATAAGTGTGGCGCAGCTGGCGTCACTCAGAACATGCAAATAAGGCTTGTTTTAAAAGCGTGTTGTGAAGCTCGTGTGTATTATTTTCCCGTGAAATTTGACGAATTGCGTTCATGTTATCTAGGAATGCCTTTAAGAAGACGAAGAAAGCCATTATCAACAGCTCACCGAGTTTAAACGAGGTCGTACAATTTGGCTACGAGAAGGTGGATTTTCATTTCGCGATATTGCAGAAAGATTTGGGTGGGAATGTTTCCACCATGCATGATTATTGGAAGCTATGGGGAAGGGATGGTACTACCTCAAGAAGATCGAGTTAGGAGCTGCCACGTGGCACGACTGAGAATTAAGATCGCCGAATCTTGCATACGGCTGTTGCGCATCGTACTGCATCTGCGGTTGAAATTCGAGCTGCAGTTGGTACCGTCGTGACATAAGGAACGGTAAGAAGCTGTTTACTTCAAGGACAGCTCCGAGCCAGGCAGCCTGCAGCCGGTATTCCATTGACTGCAAACCATTGCCTTTTCCGACGGCAGTGGTGCCACGACAGAGTTCGCTGGAGGTCGGAGTGGAGATCTGTTGTAATTTTTGATGAAAACAGATTCTGCCTTAGTGCCAGTGGTGGCTGTATATTGGTCAGAAGGAGGCCAGGGGACAGCCTGCATCTAAGCGGTCTACGGCCTAGACACACGAGACCCACACCTGGAGTTATGGCCTCTGGAGCAATTTCCTACGACAGCAAGGGCATTCTTATGGTTATCCCAAACTCACTGACTGAAAATTTGTCGTCAGTCTGGTAATTTAACCAGTAGTACAGCCCTTCATGAGTAGCATTTAAGGGGGTATTTTCCAACAGGATAACGCTCGCCCTCACATCGCTGCTGTAACGCAATGTACTCTACAGAGTACTGACATGTTACCATGACCAGCAAATCACCAGGTATGTCTCTAATTGATAACGTATGGGATATCATGTTACGGTACCTCGAGCATCATCCACAGTCAGCAATGACGGTCCTAGTATTGACACAACAAGTGCAACAAGCATGGAACTCCATACTACAAAGTGACATTCGGCACCTGTATGACATAATGCATGCACGCTTGCAGGCTTACCTTCAAAATTCTGGAGGTTACACCCTCTACTATATTAACATAAAGGTAGCCTGCAGCCGGTATTTCATTGACTGCAAACCGTTGCCTTTTCCGACGGCAGTGGTGCCACGACAGAGTTCACTAGAGGTCGGAGTGGAGATCTGTTGTAATTTTTGATGAAAACAGATTCTGCCTTAGTGCCAGTGGTGGCTGTATATTGGTCAGAAGGAGGCCAGGGGACAGCCTGCATCCAAGCGGTCTACGGCCTAGACACACGAGACCCACACCTGGAGTTATGGCCTCTGGAGCAATTTCCTACGACAGCAGGGGCATTCTTGTGGTTATCCCAAACTCACTGACTGAAAATTTGTCGTCAGTCTGGTAATTTAACCAGTAGTACAGCCCTTCATGAGTAGCATTCAAGGGGGCGTTTTCCAACAGGATAACGCTCGCCCTCACATCGCTGCTGTAACGCAATGTACTCTACAGAGTGCTGACATGTTACCATGACCAGCAAAATCACCAGGTATGTCTCCAATTGATAACGTATGGGATATCATGGTACGGTACCTCGAGCATCATCCACAGTCAGCAATGACGGTCCTAGTATTGACACAACAAGTGCAACAAGCATGGAACTCCATACTACAAAGTGACATTCGGCACCTGTATGACATAATGCATGCACGCTTGCAGGCTTGCCTTCAAAATTCTGGAGGTTACACCCTCTACTAAATTAACATAATTTCACATTTGCACAGCATTTTCTTGAGCTTAAATTAGCCAGTGATCTTGTACATTTAATCAATTAAACATGTTAACTAGACAATTGCATTAACCGAATTTCATTACTCTACAGAAATTTTTTCTTGGTGTTGGGATTTTTTTTTCCGCCAGTGTATATATATATATATATATATATATATATATATATATATATATATATATATATATATATATATATATATATATATATATATATATATATATATATATTATATATATATATATATATATATATATATAATATATATATATATATATATATTTTTTTTTTTTTTTTAAACTTATATTAACTAAAGTATATTTTCTCCGCAGAGCAACAGTAAGACCCAGGTCTTTTAAATATTGGCCAGAGAAATATTCATATACACTAAATAATTCATTTATGCTACATGTTTATATCTATAAATTTTAAGTAGTAAAATGAAGATTTGGCTGAAATATGCTCTTTTTTAATGAAATGTAAAAGAATTAAATTAATATAAAAATAATAACAAATAATAATAGTTATAAATAAAGACAATAAACTACGTGAACTTTTTCTTCCATATAATTTTCGAAAAACTTCTATTGCTCTGCGTTATATGTTTATGTACCTGTTAGGAAAAGTTGTACGAATTAGGAATGCTATATTGATTTTTTTTTTTTTTTTTTTTTTTTGCAAGAAGAAGAAAAGAAACTTTTGTAAACTTACATCGACATTAAAAAAAAAAAAAACTTTATTAATCTACAACTTATCTGTAGAGCTTCGTTGGTTGATTTGCATTAGGTGGGGATTTCATATATTTCAATGGTATGTAAAATTTATGAAAATATTTGGGTAAACAATTTAATTTTCGGAAAAAAACAGCACTTTGACTCGATGAGGCATTTAAACACTTTAAAGTTCTCCTTTTCTTTTCTTTCAAAAAAAAATAATTTTGTAGAGATCGCGCCTTGTTTTATTAGTAATCTTTTGGTGAAATTTTGACACTAAAAGCATTCTTCATCGAAGTCATCTGCAAACAACAATGTTTTTTGGCCGTAAGTTTTCTCATTATATTTTTATGAACAAAACTTTTAAATGATCTTTATTTACATGAGGAAATATGAAAAATAACTTATCCTTGCAATTGACTTGAATTGCAACCTTAGTGCATCCACAAGCAACAGATTTTGTTAAGAAAAAGAACGGTTCTTCAGTAATGCTTTCAACGCTTCTTCCCCGTTGCTTACAGCGGCTTCCTAGTTGACACGTGACCTAACGCGACCAGTGACGTTGCGTGAAGTCACTCCATTGAAAGATAACTAGCTATATAGGCATTGGTTATTGAGATTTAACAGCATTTACTCAATTTATCTCTTCGCTTAAAATGTTTAGATACCCTTGCGGTAGAACAATTAGTTCCTAAACTTTTAAAAACCATTCTAACACTTGGAGGAAGAGATGTGTGCAAAACCAGTTTCTAATTGAGGAATTGTTTATATAAAAACACCAATTTTATTTTTTTCATTTTTCGATTTAGACATGACAATTCATTTATATGTTGACATTATGGCTAAAATCCAATGGTTTTGGAGTATGCCGCCCCAGACCAAGGTTACGCATTAACGCTTTTTATTCCTTGGCACTAGCTGCGTGGCCCGGTGTTGCACGGGCTTTAATGTAGTAAAGACAGTTTGAGTAAACTACTCGCCGCCAAGGCGGCTCGCCTTTAAAGTAGTGAGGAAAGTTTCAACAAACTACTCGCCACCAAGGCGGCTCGCCTTTAAGTAATAAGGAAAGTTTAAACAGTCTACTCGCCGTCAAGGTGGCTCGCCTTTACAGCAGCGAGGAAAGTTTCAACAAACTACTCGCTGCCAAGGCGGCTCGCCTTTAAAGTACCAAGGAAACTTTCAACAAACTACTCCCCGCTAAAGCGGCTGGCTAAAAAGCTTTCCTGCAAAGTCAATCGAATTATTTGCACATGCTTCCTCAGGAATAAAGACGATGTCAAGTCAGCGCATTCTTAGCACTCTCCCCAAATAACAAATAAAATACCTTACCAAAAACAATTATTTCCAAACCGCTTTCTTCTTGTAAAATTAATTGCAAAATTCTAAACGAAAAAGTTGTTTTAATATTTGGATCGCAGCCAAAAAAAGTCCCTTCCAGAAACAGCAATTGCAATTTTATTTAAAAACACATTTTCAAAATGGTACCGGAGAAAAAAAAAAAGTCATTAATAATTAGAATAAAAACAATTGTTAGAACTTTGTTGTAACACGTATTCAAAATGACAACGGAAAAAAATAACACTTTTTAATTTTAAAAAGTTCAATAATTCAATTAACATTTTAATTTCAAATGGCAACGGAAAGAAATAACTGTCTTGGAATTTTTAATAGTTCAAAAATTTAATTAACGTTTTAATTCAAAATGGCATCGGTAAGAAATAAAAGTCTTGGAATTTTAAATAGTTCAATAATTTAATTAACGTTATAGGTAATTTAAAATGGCAACGGTAAGAAATAAATGTCTTGGAATTTTAAATAGTTCAAAGATTTAATTAACTTTTTACTTCAAAATGGCAACGGAAAGAAATAAAAGTCTTGGAATTTTAAATAGTTTAAGAAATTTAATTAAAGTTTTAATTCAAAATGGCAACGAAAAGGAATAAATTTTAAAAAGTGCAAAATTTAATTAACGTTGAAATTAGTATCTCAGCTACTTGACGTCGTAGAATTACGCGGTTGGTCTTATTGTCCTTCTTAGAAAATTTTGAATCGAATGGTACCTCGCTCGATTCTCAACTCTCAGCGGTTTTTGAGGAGTTCTAGCTTCAGACGGACAGACAGACGCGGGCAGATTTTAATAGTATTAATGCCACTATCAGCTAGTTTCAAATTAGAATTCAAAGAGCACAGATAGAGTTTTAAAAAAAATGTGTACTGTGTAAGTAAAGATGAAGTCCGTTTTTAAAAACGAGAGGGGTTTGACTTTTTGTTCTTTCCAAAGATAGACAAAAACTTGAAAGTTAAGAAACCGGCTATTTTACTGCTAAATCTAGAGTTCGTTAAATTTTGTAGACTCCAAAATTAAATTTATGAAATTAATAAAAAAATCGATAATTATGATATTTGGTTTAGAATTTTGTAAAACTATAATTAAGAGTAAACAATGTTTAATTCAGTGATATAAAATGCATAATAAATGATTTAAACCAAAACTTTTAATCCAATAATCGTTATGCCCTCTACAATCATAATTTTCTCAAGTTATAAGAGATTACACGTCTTGATTAAAACTATTAGCTGCTTCAGAAATGAGTGTTTACTTTGTTTTTTGCAGGTACTAGTTTTGCCATAACAATGAATTTCGACACTAGTGAAGTATATTTGATGCTCCGTAAACGTGCCCGTACATGAGTCCGTAATGATTAAAATTGTACTTTTATGATGTAACTTTTAGATTAAATACAACTTTTAGTTTGATGCGTAATTTTAAGTGTAGAAAAAAAAATCTATGTATCATTTGAATAAAAGTGAAGCTTATTTGCATATTTAGCTACAATCATTAACATATCTACCTTTTACAACATTTTAAGTTCAATATGAACGGATTACGTCCTCAACAAATTAATATGAAATATGCTTAACTCGTGAGAATGCTTTTGAGTTTAAGTGTTTTCAAAATTAAAATGTAGCCCAATTCACATACTTTCAATGATTTTTAACTGATAAAATAATTTTACTATTTCTGTGTCTACGTCCGACACCAACTCTTAAAATTATTTAAATTTTTACTTTAGAGATCCAGTTTTGACAATTAACATGGTTTTTTATTCTGTATGATGTAGGAAGTATTTCGAACATCAATTTAATAATTTTAAATCAGTTTTTGTTTGTTAAAAGGAATTAAAACTGAGATATTTTCTTCTTTTTCAAGGTCCAACATCATGCCCTGTTTAAACTGTCGAAAGTGTCCGAAATATAGGTTTGTAATGTGAAAAACATTAAGAAACCATTTTGATAAATACTGTATTTTTGCTGCATAACTTAATTTTTCGTTGATGAACAACATGAAATGCATTAAAAAAATAATGCCGGAAAAGGTATAAATTTCAACTTGGTTCAACAATATTAATCCGTTACATAAATCACAAGAGCATATACATTTGCCCAATTCTTCCTCCTTCTTCACGACAATCACGACACTTTTTTGTCGAAAGAATGACAACGCATAACTTAGAAATGCTGCTACATAAGATATTTTATACCTCGTGCAGTGGAAACAAACATAACGGGCACAACAGGGAAGTTTTGAGAATAATTAATTCACCGCAACTTTCTAAAGGTAAAACGATAAACTGAAAAAAATACATGTATTCAATATTTTGTGCTTATTGTTTAAAAGATTCAAACAAGTCAACGTACATTCGCTAAATTACATTCAGTGACAATCGATGAAGAAAACACTTTAAGTTGATTTCATATCATTTTTTTAAAATAATTAAAATAAAATAAAAAAACGAGAACATATCGAATCGCCTTTGAGTACAGTGGTGCATCAAAAATAAAATATGTCAGTCACTTTTGACCCCGAGGGTTTTTATTTTCCTGTTTTTTTAAAGATAAGCATATGCTATATCATTTTTAAATATAGTGCTATCTCAAAAATGAAAACTTGTCCAATCGATTTGAGAATACGAGATGATTTGACCTGGTTAGGCAAACTCACGCATATTAAATGTACAATTAATTGAAGAATTATCATTTCATTGGAACTCAAGCTTTATACTAACATACACCAAATAACACAACACATATTTTCGTAAGAAAGTAATAATATCACCCTTTTCTAGCCACCAACATACACCTCTTCTGCCGGCCACACCTAATACATATCTGTCCGGTCATGTTGCCAACGCAAATTCAACAGTCATTCACATGTTTCCACCGAGCGGCCTCATGATCTGTTCTGTCAGCAGACTGAGATTCAAACAGGGGTATGTTTAAAAGAAGAACACTATTTTTCTTTTAGATTTTAAACATTTTGCTTCATAGCTATTTTGATCGAGGAGCCTCATAAAAAGAGCAAAAGATGAAATATGTTTCAATCTAAATATAATGTTGAAACTGTTTTTTTAAATTATTTTTAGATCTCAAAATCTACAGCAATTTTAAGAAAATCACCCAAATTTAAGACATTGAAAGACATTGAATACACCTGTTGATTTCAACTTCATCAGGCAAGAGGACATACAGCTGCAAAACGCAAAAAAGATGCCTTCCACCCCTCGCTAAAACTCGCTAAACTTGGCGACTTTTCTTAAAATTTCAGTAGACTTCAAGATTTCATATTTTGATTATTTTGATCACGGACACACGAGAGCAAATAAAATAAGCATCCAGAAACATGTTTTACTGTAATTTTTTATTGTTACCAATTTAAATTTGCTCATTTTTACGCATCCTATAGTTTCTTTTTTGGTACGTTACGTGCCCAAAAATAAGCGATTTTGTCTCAAGCCTATTTTTATATGTTCCCCTCCCCATTCAATCACCTAAAAATAGCATATTCTGGTAGCATAGGTCCATTTCAAAACCGTTTAAGCGATATCTTATGATTAAAAAAAAAAAAAAACTGAGCGTATTTACCTATGCAATACTTACTATTCCCGAACGCAAGTGAACTGATCATTGAACCAGGTATCCATATATTTGTAAGTTTTTAGTCTTCATGTTTAGGCATTTTTCGTTATGATACGACTTCGAAATCACATCTTCTTCGAAATCACATAGAGATATTGGTAAAAATACTAATCCGTACAACGCTAAACGTGGAAAATAATTCCATCTGAAAATATTGAAAAAATAATAACTCGTATGAAATCTCAGAAAGTAAATGCTTCTCGGGTTAAAGCCCCCTAAAATGACGAGCAGACGCATCAGCTTAAGTTTGATTACGTCGGATCCGAGCGTGTGTTTAAATCTTTTTTCTGGCGAGTTATTGCGTTTTGGTAATTTTTCACTGTAAGCAATCATAAAATTAGCGAGAACTGAATTTAGCTCGAAACTTTGATATGATAACAATAGCTTCGCAAAAAATTCGTCGGCCTGTCTATATAGCAGTTCTACTTCAAGTGGATGAAGAAACGCGCGTTTTTTGATTAAAGGTAGACGGAAAAAATGATCTTAGAAAAAGCAAGATGCGAAAAGGAATTAAATGTTTCTAAAGGTATGCCACGCCTCCGAAGTACACTTCTGAGAATGGAAGTGTTTTAGAAGTGTGATGCGCGGAAAACTTAAAGTATACCTCCAAAGGTATGCACAAGGCGGCTAGTGTTATTTCTGGAGAAGGTGAAAATGTATTTTTACGTCTTAAAATTGCTTCTCCACGTGCATTTCTGTTTTGAGACACATAGTCTAACTTTTACTAATGACCTCTGCCAAGCAAGGGAGTGTAAGAGACATTTCTTAAGGGGTCTAGTACCCTTTCGGTGAAGAAAATATGTCGAAAAATTGGTAAACTTAAAAGCGACTTGTTTCAAGATCTATTAGTTTTAATTTCATGAAATTTTAACCAAATATGAATTCAACTCTATTAATCTTTTTGATTCCAAAATGTAAGTTATGGGTGTTTTTGAAGTTTTTACGCAATTACTTTAATAAAGTGAAACTTTTTGTTTGCCGATAATTTAAAACATACTGCGTGCAGCATTACTCTTTTGTAAAACAAGATATCCACTTAATTTTTTTTTCTGGAGTAGAAAAATAATGTATGTTTAAAATGACGAAGAATTAGATTGATTAAATACTCCTTACCCACAAAATAAAATTTTTAGATTAAAAATTCAAATTTTGATGCATTTTTAAAAACTTTTTATCGCTACAATTTGAAAAGTTTCAACACAAGAAAAAATTTGGTTCATTAAATGAAGCATAATTAGTACATGAGCACTTGTATAAAGTTTCGTGCACTTGAGATTATCCGTTTCCGAGAAATGCTGCGCGCAACGAGTAAAATTGTAGTTTCGAGAAAATCAACTTCAAAAGTCGGTTTTAAACATCTGTCATAATGGTAAGCAAATGCGATTTGCAAAATTCGGTTTCTGCTGTTTTCCTCATATCTTCCGTTATACTGGGAATTTTATTACGGGGTTTGTCTTAAAATATTCCCATTATTTCAAAGTTCCAAAAAAAGTCAAATACAAAAAATCAATTTTTTGAACTCTTAAAGGGTACTAGACCCCTTAAAAGCCATTAGTTTAGAAACTTTTTCTAAATACATTATAAGTACTTTTGCCATTGTCTTTATGAATCAAGACCATAAACGGATTACTCACGCATCAAGAGTCATCGATGTCCTGTAAAGCAGTGTTGCTGTTGTTTCTGAAACCAATCAGGTACCCGAACCACAGTAGACACATCTACCCAAATTAAGGCGTAAGCGTAATAGGAACGGCTTCCTTTTTTATTAGCGCCATTACGGTGGAAGTCCGATTTAGCTCAACACACAAGCCATAAATCTCGTTTATACCAAAGGCAGCCATTCATAGTACACTCATTCTCACAGAGGAATGTCAAAGACAGGAGGGAACTAAAGTACATCCACGCCTGAAGGCCGATTTACATTACGACCGATCCGGCCGTACGGACCGAATTTTTCGCTGCGAAACTGGTTTTCGAAATCCGTTGCCATGACAGCATGCCGAAAAATCGGTTTCCGTCACCGTCCTAGAATGCTGGATGTCGTCGGGGCCGAAAACAGACCGGTTGTTCGGTAGACTTCATTGGTTCTCGCCAGATGCGCGCTCTTTGTAATTAGTGGGGGAATACCTTTACGTGACTTTCGGACGGAGCTAGTACGAATGCTCGAAATTTCCACCTCCTTCCGACACGGCCGAAAAACCATTTCTTTCGGCCGGATCGGTCGCTATCTGAATAGGCCTTAAGTCGGCTTTCGAACCCGGCTTCTTTATCCTGGTCAGACTCATCTGACCACTACAAAGTTTGGCTGGAAGCTTCATTCAAATTTTGAGATTGAAGCTCTTGGTTCTTTTAAATGTTTTTATTTTTACGGAAATTTGAATTTAAATGTAATACTGTGAAGGTTTTGTCTAGCAGATTTTAAAATGAGGTTTTGGTGTCGAATATCACAAAGAAATTGTTCAGTTAGTTAAAAAAGAAAGTGTTCAGAGACGAACTAAAGTTTCATGGTTATAAACAATGTATCATGTTCTTGTTAAATACATAAAAGCATTCGATTTTTTTTCTTTTTTATCTACTTGGAAAAAAACTTTTTTAAAGCTTATTTTCCTTTTTTAGGTTTATCTACTACAATACAGCTATACATAAATAAAGCAACTTGTCTCAATTACATTTAAAATATTCATAAAATACGTGATTCTACTTGTAAAGGCTTCAAATTTTCAAAAGCAGAAAAACTACAAATTCAGCACATTGCTACACGGACAGATAAAAAGCGGAAAAATTATGTGTTCGTCTGAATAGTATAAATAAATAACAGTCTAAAAATGGAAGTCAAACATTTTTTTCTCAGTTTAAACAAAATGCACATTTTCAAATATCACGAATCATATCCGTTATTTTACATAAGGATTTCGTTGAAAATATCAATGATACAAAAAAGCAGCAGCTACATTTTCATTTTAGATTAAATGATATCTGAAATATTTAAAATCAAATTTACATGCACTATCATGAATACATTCATTGATTTTGTGATTAGATTTTAAAATATTTTATCAGTACAGTTTTTGCTGTTACATAAATCAGTCCAAATAGGATTTACTGTTATTTAGGGACAATCGTCACCTGTATGATCTTTTGACCTTTTTTTTTTTTTTTTTTTTTTTTTTTTTTTTTTTTTAATCAACTACAAGTTATGGTCATGTGAAAATGTGAAAATAGTGTGTCTAAGCGGCAGAAGCTGATGTTGAATTTAATTATTGTGTTGTTGTACTCAGAAACGTTAAACGTATAAGCCAGCACAAGTATTCGACCAAAAGTTGAATTTAAAATGTGGCAGCACCAAAATGGTGTTATTTTAAATTGTTACTTGCGAAATTCGCTTTTTTCGATACCAAACAGAAACAAACTTAAAAAAGAAAATAAAAATACTGGACTCGATATTATATTTTGCACCATCGAATAAATTTTACAAATCAACTTTGGTGATAAGCTTTGGGCTATTTGTGTAAGTAGACTACTAGCTAAAAATAAATATTTCGCTTTGACGCTCAATCAAACTTAACATTGTAAAACTAATCAGTTGTTCGCAAGTCATTTAATCCCAACCGAATATGTCTTATTCAATTTTCAATAATTTATCATAATATTTATTTCTAAAAGAATATAATTTTTAAACATTTGGGAGTAAACATTAGTCTCTACATTATCTCATTTCGACTATATATTTTTATTATATGAGTGATTCCATACCAACTCACCGAATGGGGGTCACACGACCGACTCGGATTTTCTTTTAATTTGGCACACATGTTGATCATATAGAGGCATGGAAAAGTCCAAATTGTTAGGTTCCTGCTTCTGAGATACATGCCCTCAAAGTTTGTCCGCCACGTCAAAATACTAAAAAAGTAATGTTATTTAATCATTTTTTTATAAAAAATCGTACTCATGCAATATAAAAGTGTTAGATATCTATGGAAACTAGTTACTGCAAGCATTCAGAAAAAAAAATACTAGAACCTTTATAATGAAAATTGCTAAGGTACAGAGCTCTTTGAAGTTGTCATCACAAAAACTAGATTTTGCCGATTTTGCTAAAATTGAGGAATTTATTCCAAAAAAAGGAAGACATAACCAAAGGTTTACTCACTTTCTGGTCGTGTACAGATATTTACTATAAATGGTTACACAATGCATAACTTGGATTTCTCACTCCTTCTTGGAAATATTTAAGCTTAAATATAAGCCATTAGGCAAAAACATGCGTTTTCGGCCATCTTGGCAGCCATTTTTCTCATAAAGGGGGAGCAGTAGAAACTTTAATTCTTTTTTAAACAAGCCACTGATATGTTAGCTATTCACAGGAAAAGAGTTTACTTTTGGTTATTTCTTCCATTAAGAGATATCCTGCTGACAGTATATGCATGTTTTTCGCGACGACCATATGCTTTTGTTCCCCCTCTCATGGACTTAAAATTAATTAAACCAAAAAATAACGATATATTTATTAATAGCTGTATTATCTACCCAATATGTCATGAAATTTAATTTATTAAATCATTGAACAATAAATTAGATAATTGATGAAAACAAGAAATAGTATTTCTCTGATGCCTGAGCATTATGCATTCATAATTATAAAGCACTAAATACTTTCTTGAGAAATTAATTAACATAAAGGAGCTCTAAATATTTATATTATAAGCAATACCCAATCTTGTGATTGGGATACTCCTGTTTTTAATTGCAGAATTTCTTGAATATCACATGAATATCAGGAAAATAAATGAGGTCTTTTCGTTTGATGTAGGATATTTTATGACAAATTTCATTTGATGGGCTACTAACTGAGCATGGTGATAAAGAGCTATTAATTTCAGCATCGAATTCCATTTTACCTTATTAACAGTTAAATATTTACAAAATAATTAAATAAATAATTTAATATAAAGCCATGCTTGAAGAATTAAAATTAGTGCAACTAATTTATTCCCATACTGATCTTTACAAAACTGACATGTGTTGAGCACTGATAAGAACTGACAAGAATAAGTTTACTCACTAAAATACTAGTTCACAGATACTATAAAGCATACATTCTATTTTCTACAAAATAATACTGCAACAAAGAACAAGGGTATAAAGGGGTAAGTACTAAAGAATTTCTTGAAAAATCAATTAAAATAAAGGAGCTTCGAATATTTATCTCATAAGCAATACCCAATCTTGTGATTGGGATGTTCCTGATTGATGGCTATAAACAGGAGGATACCCTTGTTCTTTGTTGCAGTATTATTTTGTAGAAAATAGAATGTATGCTTTATAGTATCTGTGAACTAGTATTTTAGTGAGTAAACTTATTCTTGTCAGTTCTTATCAGTGCTCAACACATGTCAATTTTGTAAAGATCAGTATGGGAATAAATTAGTTGCACTAATTTTAATTCTTCAAGCATGGCTTTATATTAAATTATTTATTTAATTATTTTGTAAATATTTAACTGTTAATAAGGTAAAATGGAATTCGATGCTGAAATTAATAGCTCTTTATCACCATGCTCAGTTAGTAGCCCATCAAATGAAATTTGTCATAAAATATCCTACATCAAACGAAAAGACCTCATTTATTTTCCTGATATTCATGTGATATTCAAGAAATTCTGCAATTAAAAACAGGAGTATCCCAATCACAAGATTGGGTATTGCTTATAATATAAATATTTAGAGCTCCTTTATGTTAATTAATTTCTCAAGAAAGTATTTAGTGCTTTATAATTATGAATGCATAATGCTCAGGCATCAGAGAAATACTATTTCTTGTTTTCATCAATTATCTAATTTATTGTTCAATGATTTAATAAATTAAATTTCATGACATATTGGGTAGATAATACAGCTATTAATAAATATATCGTTATTTTTTGGTTTAATTAATTTTAAGTCCATGAGAGGGGAACAAAAGCATATGGTCGTCGCGAAAAACATGCATATACTGTCAGCAGGATATCTCTTAATGGAAGAAATAACCAAAAGTAAACTCTTTTCCTGTGAATAGCTAACATATCAGTGGCTTGTTTAAAAAAAAATTAAAGTTTCTACTGCTCCCCCTTTATGAGAAAAATGGCTGCCAAGATGGCCAAAAACGCATGTTTTTGCCTTATGGCTTATCTTTAAGCTTAAATATTTCCAAGAAGGAGTGAGAAATCCAAGTTATGCATTGTGTAACCATTTATAGTAAACATCTGTACACTACCAGAAAGTGAGTAAACCTTTGGTTATGTCTTCCTTTTTTGGAATAAATTCCTCAATTTTAGCAAAATCGGCAAAATCGAGTTTTTGTGATTACAACTTCAAAGAGCCCTGTACCTTAGCAATTTTCATTATGAACATTCTAGTATTTTTTTTCTGAATGCCTGGAGTAACTAGTTTCCATAGATATCTAACACTTTTATTTTGCATGAGTACGATTTTTTATAAAAAATGATTAAATAACATCACTTTTTTAGTATTTTGACGTGGCGGACAAACTTTGAGGGCATGTATCTCAGAAAATAAGTGGAGCAAGAACCTAACAATTTGGACTTTTCCATGCCTCTATATGATCAACATGTGTGCCAAACTAAAAGAAAATCCGATTTGGTCGTGCGACCAACTTTTCTTTTTTCTGGTGAGTTGGCATGAAATCTCTCATATATATATATATATATATATATTAATTGAAAACAAAATTAAAATGACATGTATAAAAATCTACTCATTTGAGAACAAATGACGGATTAATGCTTAGATTCCCTTATGGCCTTCAGTATAGAAAATACAAGAATCGTTTCTGTAACTGTAAATTACAATTTTTTTTATAGTAACAAGAAATATTTTTGAAAATATACGAATATTACAATAAAGGTATCACAATTTGAAAATGGCTTTTATAATTTTTCAGTTGATCTTTGGAGCTACTTATTGTTTGACAGTCAGTTTGGAGCTAGTTATTGTTTGAGTCAACTATATGACTAGGAACTTTGTTAAAAGATTACTAGATAGGTAACACTGTAAACTGTGGAAATATTTTACCATTTCACTTCACCCCACATTCCCTTAAATATGAAAACGTATCTAAAGTACTTTTTAATAAAATAGACATTTTTGGCAGCATAGTAAATTATTAATCTCGTTTCTTGACATTTTTGTAAACATAGTCTTCATGGCCTATTTGGACCAAGTCCATTAGATTTTTGTCATTCATTTAAGTATGTAGAGTACTAGTAAACACATTAGAAATCGATATCCAGCATGAGCGCTTTTGTGTAACGTTAAAATTTGTCATGAAGGTTCATTTTAAATTGATCTAAAAACGAGTTCTAAAATTAAAAAAAAAGTGTTCAAAAAATTTCAACGAAATAATACCCATTTCATAGATTTTTTTTCATATAATACTTTCTCGGCGTAAATCTGTACAAGTAGTTTGCATTCTACTAAGTTTAAAAATTATCTAAGTAGTAGTATTCTATAATGTTTTACATTTTTAAAATGTTCAGAAAATGAAAAAAATATATATATATATAAGAAACGCATTAATCAAGTTACGCCGCACCGTCCCAACACATATCTTTCAAACAAGGAAACAAATATTTTGTTTGAACCTTATATTTATTTTAACGGGGTTTTCTCAAAAAGTGGTAAGGGAAATATGTAGACTGCCCTACTTATCGTTAGATAGACTGAACGTTAGCAGCATATTTTTTGCTTCTTAAGTCGATATCAATTGTATTGTTTGAAATTTTGTTTCAGATTCAGCATTCATTTTACAACTGATTAAGCTTATTTTGGTGAAAATTTTACTTGTTTATTGTATACATTTTTACAAAAAGCAAAGTTTTTAATGAACGTAGGTAGATGGTTGACCGCGAGTTTGTAGCACTATTCCTTCCAAAAGCCTAGAACAATTTAAACCATTGATTTGTGGTTGTATATCTGTTCTTGTTTTTCACTTCCACAATTTTTTAAGAGAGAATTAGCCTATATTTTACGATACTTACTTTTACGAGAATAACGTGAAAAATAAGCGACGAAACTTATGTTTAATACGTGTTTTGAGGAAATTGTAGACGTTAAAAATACTCTTCAAAAAATAGCAAACCGCGCAGCATTTATTAACCTAATGTGACTAAGTTATATATGTATTGATTTTATCACACTTTTTGTTTACTGGCATTTGTAGAAGCTCTATCACCCGTTCCTGTGCATAAAACTGCGCAGTGAGGATTAAAATAGGCGAAATTTACAGTGTGATGATTTAGGACATTAACTCCTGGTGATCTAACTTTCTCATGTAGTCTGGTAGTTGGGAAAATTAGTTCCCAATTGTCATTTCCTAAAAATATTTTGTTAAAGATCTATGAATTTTTATCATATATACGAGTGTCGTTAAAGCATTATTTAGATTTTGCTGAAAAATAAGCTATCATAAATCGTCTTTGCAAAACTGGTAAGCTTCACATGTAGATATGCAATTATAATGCAGCTTAACCAACTAACGTTACATTTTTCATGCTTTTAATTTACAGCTTAATCTTTTTTTAGCTGTTAAATTAAGTATAAATAAAATCATATTTTGAAAATGAAAAATACAGTTTTTTTTTTTCGTTGTTATAAATGCTTCATTAAAAGAAAAATGAAGAAATGCAATAAACACTAGCTCTTTCATTCGATGGATTCTAACTTTATTGTCTGAGAATTTAACAATACTGAAATTGTTTTTCCGTAATTATTTCTCTGAAAATTATTTCCCTGATAAGAAAACACACGAGTATAATTATAAACAGTTTAAAGAGTTAGAAACGTTATAATTCGCAATAGCTTTAGTGTTTTCTTCTTCTTTTTTAAATTTCTATAAATTTTCTTAATCGTTTGACTTTTAATTTCAGTTGAAAAAAGATAAGTTTTTTTAAATGATACCCATTTGTGTAAGACGTTGAATTATATTACACATTAATACTATTTGTTTCAAAACGAAAGGGATGATGCAAATTAGAGTAGTGTTATATTATTAATGCTAGCTTTGGATGATAGCTATATGCAGCAGAATTTGGATTGCAACAGACATTTTATCATTGGATTTAAACATGTACAATTTTTCAAAATGTGACAGATTTAATCATATCACTACGATTATAAATAACAAGCTCGCTTAATAACGTCTAAATTTTTAAAGATGTGCTGTGATGAATGTGTGTTAGGCTTTATGCTCCTAGTGAGGCAGTACGCTGCATTTTTTGTTCTTCAGTAGTAAACCCAAGTTCGTAGTAAAAAATAATTAATTAAAAAAAGAATGAATTTCGAATCGAAGCTTTAAATCATTAGTATTTCCATTATTGTAGCGGTAGCATGGAGAGGGAAAACGTGATAAAATCACAAGGTATATTCAGTGCCAGTAGTAGAGAGGACCCCTTCTAATCCACTAAAAATGATATTGATTACCAAAAGTATATAAATTTAAGGGAATATAAACTTAAAAGAACCGGACCTCGATTAAACGCGGTTTCAGTAACAATGATTTCAGATAACTAAGAGCTTTATTGTGTTTGTAATATCGATAAAATTAATTATTCTGTTCAAAAAAATACAAAAAAAAAAAAAAAACATAATCCAGTACATAACTTAAACCATAGGACGATTTAAAGCCCAAGTTTAGCAATAGTGCATTTAAATATTTTTTAGGTGTAAAAACATTTTTAGACAACTATAAATATATTCTTTGTATGCACTTATTTCACATTCAAAAGCACTCAAAAATAATAATCCTCTAATTACAGATCAGGAAAAAGCACAGTAATTTAATTTTAAAAAGCACAGTATAGGAATAAATACAGTAGTTAAATGCCAAAACTGGTAATAATAACTAGGTTTAAAGAAAAAACATGAATTTATGCTAAGAGATTTTCTTTGTTACAATTTTATTATTTGCTTGAATAAGGCTCTTCAATTTTCTACTTTTCCTCCTATTTCACGAAATTATGAAAATCAGGTTATCGTGTTTCTATTTTACTGCTTAAAATGCAACAGCAGAGATAAAACCCTTCCATTAAATTATTCTAATTATTCGTTGTTGGTTCACCCGTCTCATGGGAAGTTTTCAGACGGTCTCCCATGCCGGTAAATGAAGCGTGTAAGGGATGCTATGAAATTTTGAATTTTGTTTTTCTTCGGATTATATTACAGACAGGAAGATTACGATGCATTGCGTACAGGCTTAGGCAAACAGCTTTAATGTGAGCTTTGCTAAGTTTATAACTACTGATTATTCTTCGTGAAAATATATTTTATTTAAAAGTGCTGTCATATATTCGGTTTAAACATATATCCATAGAGATAAATATATGTGATTTTTTAAGTAATAGTTATTCAATTTAAACGTAAAATACGAAATTAAATATGTAAAGTGTAAAGAAACAAAGTAAGCAAAAGTAAACGCTTTGAGGTTTTTAAAACACATTGACAAGTTTGTTGTTTTAAAAACTGCTTAGGGGAAACTAGGGAGACTTAACTCAACTTTTGCTTTTTTTTTTCAATTTTTTGTACAATAGTTAAAGCTCAATAAAAATATATATAAATACTATGTTATTTTATACATTATTGTGACTGAAAATAATTGCATAAATCTAAGCAGAAATGATTCAAAAAATTATATGCCTTAAGTATAAATTTGGGTCAAGTGTCCCTAGGTATAGGGAGACTTGACCCAATGCATAGAGAGACATGACCCGCCTTATGAATGTAAGACTATTCTTAAGTATTAAAATACAATCCACTAGTTTGATGGTGTTTTTAGTTTTACGGATCAATATTTGAAGTGGCACAGCACTGCAGATGAAGTGTTACATATTTTTTTTTCTTCATTTAATCATATTTGACATCAGCAGAAAAGCAGAAGTCGAATTCAAAACTTATAACTCCTTTTGTATACTAAAATCGCTAGATTTAGGAAAAGTTTCAGTTTGCTCTAAATCTCATTCAGACATAATAGTAACATCAAGTTATTTAAATATGCACTTTTTAATCTTACGGAAAATTACAGTCAAAATATCATAAATTAGTTTATCTTGCTGAACCAACAAAATCTCTTCTTTTTTTTTTCTCACAAAACTTGAGTTACCCAGTCTTCAACTCGTACTTTGTGGCTATAAAGCTCTTCCACTTGAGTATTTTGACTTGAATAGGGACTTAGTTTTATCTCATATTGCGACTCGGAAGTGTCAGATTTATAGTTGGGGCACACCTAACCTGGCAGTATTGGGTTGTATTTAGGTTCTAATCACTGTAAATATAGTAATTACGTAGATAAAATGTGATTATTTAACTTATATCGCAATATGTTAGCTGTTCATTACACAAAAAATCTTGTAAACCGCTTGTAAACCGCTTTTCTTGTAAACCGCTGATAATTCTGAAATTGCGTTTCCCTGCAAATTACTGTTGTGTAATTAGTCAATTAAAAATATGAATTAAATTTCCCATAAATATTATTTTTTATGGAAAAAACCGCCATGAGTCAAGTGTCCCTATGGGTCACGTCTCCCTAGTTTCTCCCCACACGAGTTTCTGAGTTAAAGAAAAAACATATTATATAGATCTTGCTTTATAGCTATTTGTCCCGTATAGTTCCTTTTTGATGTATAATATGTTGATTATAAATTTAAAATGTAAATGAAAGGTTCCTTGTTTTTTTTTTTCCACGTAAGAGATTTTCCAAAGCACTTAGCTCGAATGAATATAAATATATTTTTATTAATAGATACAAATATGTCTATCGTTATTTTGTAATTATTAAACAGTGAAATGAGTAAAAACACTTTGAGTCTCTTAACGATATAAATAAGAAACAGTTTAGATTAGAGTTTTTAGCACTAATTACGATCGTCCGTGTAACTACAAAACGTGTGCCAGGAATATCGGAGTTAGATTTTCAGACCGTTAAACTTCCTAAAATACTTATTAAAAACCTTTAAAGAAGAAATGACATCTGAGTTTAAATTTGTGTTATAGCAAAAACAAACCGGTATACCCATTTAATGCACATAGCGTTCTGCTATATCCCGTCCAGGTATATTTTTCCGCAATAAGTTCCAAAAGTTCAATGCATTCACTACAAACACCTTAATAATTCTTGAGAAGAGGTTATGGATACACTCCGGATTTTACGGAGCGAAAGCTGCAGTAAAATATCAAAATGTCATGAATAATTTCTGTTTTCAGAAATTTTGTGTTGAATTTCGTAGTTGTTACGCATTACAATAATATAACACTATAGAAGATTTTTAATAAACAACTTGTATGCAAGAAAAATAGATACAATTTGCTTAATTAGACAAAAATGTATTTTTATCTCTCCCTTTCTGATTTTATGAATTATTTCATAATGGCAAAAATCTCAGAAAAATCAACTCAATATATAAATAGGATACATGAAGCGATGTGTATCGACATAGCAGTCATTTCTATTCGCAAAAATATTCAGGTGATCTAGGTACGTTGGTGCGTCTCGGCTGTCAAAAAATCCGAATGTCCGGCCTATCAAGAAACACTAAAGAAAAAACGACCAAAGACAGTTTACGCGACGGAACAAGAAGTATTTCACACCTGAAGGTCTCTGTTGGTGATGTTTTTCCTTAAACAGTCTCGAAGAGGCCCTGACGACGTATATCAAAATTTGATTCCGAGACAATCAAGGGGCAGATTAATAAAATTTGAAAATTGCTTTATTTTTAAGGTATCTCGTTTCTTTTGCCCTCAATCTTTGAGAAGGCTACCTTCCAGACGAAAAACATCATTGAACGTAAATTTCGCACGGACATTCTTTATGAACCCCTATTTGCACCATTCGTTCTAAACCCCTCCCCTCACATTCACCCACCCTTCGTATCTCAGCCACATGTGGTGTCAACTTTTTCTTTATATATTTTTAAGGGACCTTTGAGGACACAAAATAAAACTCAACCCCTAGGCCATCAGGTACCGCAGCGTTTAAAGCATGTAAATCACTATTTTTAGGTTTTATTACTGTTTGCTGTATGACTGCTCTCCTGAAATCAACTGACTAGTTGAAACTAAGTTCCCGATGACCTAGAGACTTCAAATATTGAATAAAGTTCAGAAATGAAAATAATTGCACGAAATGGATGTAAAATGTTTCAAAGCATTCTAAATTTTCTTTTCAAAAATGTACAAGCGGAAAAGTTCTTTTTTTAGACAAAGGAAACATTGCACCGTTTGGTGTTCCGTATTAAGTTTGTACGAGCTATATGTGAACACAGAAGCGTTTATAATAATTCTCTTCTAAAAGCTTCTTAAAGAAATAACTTGAGGGCTACATTTAATTCAATACAGTATCATGTACAGAATATCTGTACCGAATATGAGTTTTTAAGTAACAAAATAATAGTCACCTGCTTCGAAATCGCTTTGTTTTCATTTTATTTTGTGACGGAAATGTCTCTAGATGATCTTGGCACAGTAGAGGTTTTAAGCGATAAGTAAGAGGCTTAAGCGAATAAGAATGATGATCAAAAATAGTATTAAAGGTAAATGTGAGGTACATTTCATAGAGACAATCGCTGAAAAGCAATTTGAGATTCTATTACATTAGTACATGCAAGGAAACATATATATCAGATCAGCGAACTTTTAATTTAAATCTCAAACTATTTTTTTTCCTCTTTTTTATACAGAAGCCATCAGCTTCGACACACATGCGGACTGCGTACTATGCGCCTTGCCTCCAGACAAGACTTATGGCACTGAGAGGTTGAAATAACCTCAATGGTCAAGGCGGGACAGGAACCCGCGACCTCTTGCTTATGAGGAGAATACTCTACCTCTAAGTCACTGAGGCCCCATGTTGGAGCAAAACAAAAACATGTTAGGTTGAGTTACAACTTTTTAGCAGACATGAAATTTCATTTAAGTTTGACTCATCAGACTTTTTTTTTTCGATTTGAGCTATGCGTTCTAAGTTCATTTGAAAGATAAAATACGTATGATATGCATTTAGATTTAAACATAAAAACTATACTTTTTTTATGAAGCGAAATGTTTTTTAGCGTTTCAGTGACATTTATCATTGATTTTTTTTAATTATATTTATTAATAAAATAAAATTCCAAACTACATGCGGAAATATTAATGGGTTTTATTAGTTTACTTTTTTATGAGTGGTTATTTATTTTCTTTATTTTTAAAGTATAACATTTCATTATTACTTTTTTCAAAATTATTTGTGATACCTTTTTTGCTTTAAAACCATTATAAATACATTTTATATGCTACTTGATTTTAAAACTGTTTATTTCATTATGTATTGCTATTTAAAATTTTTATATACTATATAGTAAATATAGTAATTTTTAAGTAAAAGATTATTTTGCCTTTTGTTGCGGATGGAGTCCCTAGCATACATTTTCATTTTTTCCCATTACTTAGCAAATATTTCAAACATTTAAAAAAACATTTTTAATGCAAAATGTTGCATAGAACGTACTAAAAAATTGACAAAGTTGTACTCTAACAGTTTTTCTCTGTTGCAGAACTTTTTTTCTTCCTTCAGGGAATCATTTTGGGCTGCCTTCCGCTACTTAAAAGAAGATTTATGTGGAACTAGAATATCTACTGCTTCAAAACTAACGAAACTTCTTGAAATAATGGAGGGATGATAACTTGTTCCGTACCATAAACTTTTGCAAATTTTTCTTGTAAAAAATTAGATTTCTTTCGTACGAAAGTTTGCCCTGTTAAACCATTTATCACAAAAGTCATTCAATCATCATAACCATCTTACTGCCACTTCTTTTGTTTGATCTGGTTCCGCACTGATTGAAAAATTTTGCAAGTTTTTTTTTTTTTTTTTTTACTCTGAGGAATCCATCTATGTGCAAGTCTTTTATAAAACTGCAAGAAACCGCTGTGAAGAAGTACAGAACTCTTTTGTTCCTTTGACTAACGCTCTCTGGTCGGGATATTCAATCAAAACTTTACAAATTCCATGTCATTATTGTGAAAGCTCTTTCAAAAGGTAAATCTGCAAAGCTATAAAAATATTTCTTAGAAATAAAATGACTTTTTATTTAACGGAAGAAATGGGTGTAGGTTGAATGCAGAAACTTTAGAACGAATCAAAGAATTTCTTTAATGCGAAAAACAAAGAAAATCCACAAATGGTTGACTCTTACCCAAATCGTCTAACTCCTCAATAATTGAACGGTAGAAACGTGTTATTTTATGTTTCAACTATTTCAAGGGGTACAATTTTGTATTTATTGTTAATTTTTGGCCTAGTGGTAGTGATTTTGACGTAGCTGAAGATATTTTTAAACTGTACTTTAAGAGTTTTAAAAGAAAGATAGTGGTAGATTTTAGCCGAGTTATGCATACATTTATTTAATCATTGTTAATGAAGCACGAAATTATCAAAAAATCACATACAACAGGTTTCGGGGTTATAAGGAGATTTTTGGGTATCAACCAAATTCTCAATGCAAAAGGTGTGAGCTTATAGATAAATAGGCATCTTACACAACAGTTAATTTTTAAACGAAACGCGT
>JAXGGA010012347.1:0-39061 GCA_038373865.1 Uloborus plumipes | reverse complement strand
TCAATTTTAAGTTTTCGGAGCCACGATTTAGAAAATGCACGATGGAGAGCCCCCCCCCTTTCCTACACACAAAACAAAATGCTTGAAATGCTGCACTAAAATGGAGGCTCATATTGTTACAAAAATCAAAATCTCAAAAAATTCAAATTGAGCGCCAATGTTCAAAAATTGACAAAGTTAAAATTAACAATATAAAAAAATATATATCCTTAAGAACGCATGGAGGGGGGGGAGCTTGCTCAAAATATTTTCCGTCTTGAACTCATCACTAACTTGCACCCATGTCCTAGACATATAGTTGATTCTTGTCGAAAAATAAGTAGCTCCAAAGATCAGCGAAAAAATTATACAAGCCATTTTTAAAATTTGGTATACCTTTTTGTAATATTCGTCGCTTTTCAAAAATATTCCTTGTTCTTATAAAATAATAAAATTTTTGCTGTTATCGTTTAAACTATTAAATGAGATCTACTGATGTCCAGTGCAGTATCTTATTTCGTTTATATTAGGCATTTTTTTATTTCAAATGTCCAACCTAATTTGTCAAGTGCAGGCGGGGCAAAGTGAAATAGTTCATTTCGTATACTTATTCGTTCATTTATTAAATCACACACGTATTTCTTCATTTATTAATTTATTTACATTCTTTTACTTTATTATTTACTTATTTATTAACTCATTTTCTCATTCTCTATTTTATTCAACCATTTATTATTTCTCACACATTAATTTATTAATTCATTTACTTGTGCATTCGTTTATTTTTTGTTAATAATTATTTTTTAGAGTATTTACGCATTCATTCGATGAAAATTACTGTTAATCGTCGAATTGAAAAATTGTCATGACAAAAATATTTTGTTTTTCACTTTGCCCTATGATTTTTTGAGGCGAAAATTTTCCACTTTTTTTTAAAGTGCAAAATAACTGCTAAAGATGAAAAATAATATTTCAACAAAAGTTTTATTACAAAATAAATTATTCTTTCTTTATGTACAATTCTTTATATACAATAATTTTTAGAACAAAATTCCCATTTGTTCCTTTTGAAGTAGGTAAGTAAACTTAACTATTTCACTTTGCCCCACTTTCCCCTACATTCCCGTTTTTTCTTTGGATTCAAACTTTTAATTATCCCATGAATAATCCTCTTTAACAACTTAATAAACTGTTTAATATCTCATACCTCCATTAGATATTTTTTGATCCATAAGTTTTATTTATTGATTTATCTTGAAAAAGAAATTCCTGGTAACCCTTGAAAAAGATTTGTTGTGAACTATCATTGTAAAGCTTTTTGTGTTGGAATCTTGTTCTTGTTGGAATATACAGGTCTTTTTATGCGTCTAATAATACATGCTAGCAGGAAAAGATTTGAGAATTCCCTGCTTTAAAAAAAAAAAGCAGAAATCAGATGTTAAGGATGCTTTACCTCAATACAATTCATGAATATCTTTCAGGAAGAATCTAGGAGTCACAGGAAATCCCACAAGCACAAAAAGCTAAAAGAAAAATCCGGTGATTCGAGCAAAAAGGACACTGCCAAAGTGAAAAAGAGAAAGGAAGCTGGGGACTTAGACAGTTCTTCGGACGTGGACAGACTAGAAGAATTTCTAGGCAAGAGCGACGCCAATTCAAGCGTGAGCCAACAGTACGAAGTTTTCTAACGATCGCTGGACGATCGATTGCCCATTGCTCCATCAAATCGTGATAATGTTGAAACTGTAAAGATTATCTCTCTTTCTATGTATTTTTTAACATTTTGGATGTTAAGTTTCTGTAAAAGCTTTTTGATGTTTAGCTGGTACCATCCATTTTAAAGTCTTCTGTCCAAAAGGGGTGTATAGTTTGACAGAAATTAATTTTTTAAGCATATGCCATGTTGCAAGTTGAAGAGTTTGTTAGATGCTGAATATGTTTTAATTTGGGAGAATGAAATATGAAATGTTTTAAATGTATTGCGTGCAATTGAGGCCAATTTGTTTCATCTTTTCTTGAACGCCAATTAAAATGCTTCATATTGTTTGAGGTGCCTTATTGTCCTTTCTTTTCATTTTTCATTCTTGTGGAGATGATATAAAGTCATTAATTGCAGATACTGTGCAAATATAAATTATCATTTTCCCAGAGTGATAATTGGAAATGCATGTATAGCAGATAATATACAAAAAACAATACTAATTTTAGTAAAATTCATAAAAAATTTCGTGTAATGAATATAAGTACCTGGCTACCGAGCCCAGCTCAGTTAAAAAAAGAGCATTGTAAAATCGTGATTTTTTCTAAAGTTCGAAGTACTTATTTAGAGAAACTTGAAAGGCAATTTTATGCCCTGGGTTGCAATTACGCATTTAAAACAGCCGTAATTTATTTTAAAAAACACAACCTTATTTGGACAAGACATCATTATCCCAACTTTATTTAAACAATGCGCAACATAAAATCACACCACAATAACTTTAATTTGATATAAGGCCCCTATATAGACGAGCCGACTCATCAAGATTGTTTCACCGCTTTGGATCCAACGTATGTGATGTTTTTTCAGCCGGTTGATGAATGGTTGTCTTTTCTGGCAAGTATAGCGTTTTGGTAATTTTTACCATGAGCAATGATTAGTGGCATGTGCATTTGGCAAAGCTTGCCAAGTACGAAACTTTACTCTGATAACCCTAGGTCCGCAACTATAAAAAATTGAAAGTTTTGAAAGTTAATGAATGGATCCAAAGTGACCTAACTCAAGCTTGATGCGTCGGCTTGTCTATATGGCGGCTGTAATTTGATCAATCTCTTTAACATTTCAAAAATAATGACAATTTTAACGTTGCCAAAACTCGTTTGATAAATACCATAAAATTTAAATTTACGCTGATGTGATTAAATATGAAATCCAGGGTTATAATAAAACGTGGTTGCTATGAAACAGTAACAATAACAGTAATCATAAAGAAAACGGCGAAAGAAAGCTTTTCAAACTGTAAATGAATGCACAAAAAATGGGGGTTTTTTGGGAAAACTCGCGTTTTTACAGAAAATACGCCGATGTAGATGAACTTAGAAACCAAAATTTTATCTAAATACAAAGTTTTATCAAAATCGTTAGAGTCCATTTCTAATCCGATATATATATATATAAAAATTGCTCGTTGTAAGATATTAGATTTACAGTTTGAGAAGCTTTCTTTTGCCATTTTCTTTATGATTACTATTATTGTTATTGTTTCATAGCAACCACGTTTTATTGTAACAATGGATTTCATATTTAATCACATCAGCGTAAATTTAAATTTTTATGGTATTTGGCAAACGAGTTTTGGCAACGTTAGAATTGTTATTGTTTTTGAAATGTTAAAGAGATCGATCAAATTAGAGCCGCCATATAGACAGGCCGACGCGAGTTGGATCACTTTGGATCCATTCATTAACTTTTACTTTCAATTTTTCATGGTTGCCGAGCTAGGGTTACCAGAGTAAAGTTTCGGGCATTGCCAAGCTTTGCCAAATGCACGTGCCGCTAATCATTGCTCATGGTAAAAATTACCAAAACGCGATACTTGCCAGAAAAGACAACCATTCATCAACCGGCTGAAAAAACATCACACGCGCTGGATCCAAAGTGGTGAAACTTAATCTTGATGCGTCGGCTCGTCTATATAGGGGTCTTAGATCAAATTAAAGTTATTGTGGTGTGATTTTATGTTTCACATTGTTTAAATAAGGTTGTGATGATGTCTTGTCCAAATAAGGTTGTGTTTTAAATAAATTCCGGCTGTTTTAAATGCATAATTGCAACCAAGGGCATAAAAATGCTTTTCAAGTTTCTCTAAATAAGTACTTCGAACGTTAGAAAAAAACAAGATTTCACAAACCTCTTTTTTTAACGGAGCTGGGCTCGGTCGCCAGGTACTATATATATATATATATATATATATACAGGGTGTCCACTCCGATCGTGGACCAATAGCTAATTTCTAAACCGTTAGAGATAAGCATATAGTTTATTTGGGAAAAAATCTCCAAATTATGAAAGGAATTTCGGGTCTATTCAATGTTTTTCAAAAAATCAAATTTTGAAAGAGTTACGAAATTTAAATTTTTATACAGCCCCCCAGTCCTATCAATCATATTTAGTAAAACATTCTTGACACTGTAACGTTTAAAACTAAAAAAAAATCACTCTTCTACCACAAAAATTGACCGAGTTATGACGTTTTGAAAAATCAAGATTTTGAAGGATTTCGCATACGGTCCCTTAAGCGATCTCTCGATGACGTCATGAAACAATGCAAAATCTTGATTTTTCAAAACGTCATAACTCTGTCAATTTTTGTGGTAGAAATGTGATTTTTTTTTAGTTTTAAACGTTACAGTGTCAAGAATGTTTTACTAAATATGATTGATAGGACTGGGGGGCTGTATAAAAATTTAAATTTCGTAACTCTTTCAAAATTTGATTTTTTGAAAAACATTGAATAGACCCAAAATTCCTTTCGTAATTTGGAGATTTTTTCCCAAATAAACTATATGCTTATCTCTAACGGTTTAGAAATTAGCTATTGGTCCACGATTGGAGTGGACACCCTGTATATACACACACAAGAATTACTCGTTTAAAGATATTAGGTTTTTCCTACCCACTTTTTTTTAAATACATAAAAAAGGCTTTCTATTTGTAAAATGTTTCAAATTTTGATGGACTTACTTTGGACCTTTGTTTAAAAAAGCCAGGAGAGAGTTATTGCTCTCCCTAGTTTTGAGAAATTGAAGTATTTACCTTCAAGTGGGCAGTACGTTAAATGTGTACCCCCCCCCCCCTATTTTTAAAAATTTGAAATAATGCTGGATTTACACATCTTGTGGTGTGTGTACTGTGTCCCCTGATACAGCTTGAGTTTTATTTGTTCTGTAGTTGCAATTAATTGCATAACCAGGTTCTTCTCAGAAAGTATTTGCTAAGAAGCAGCTGACATAGTAATATGTGAATACAATAATATATGTAAGTCATCTCTGAAATTTACTGTAATGAAGCGATGCTGTTCAACAAAGAGACGATTAACAACGAGACATAATTATTAACGAATTCTTCACTGCAACAACATGGAGATATACCCGCCATTAGTGCTAATGAGCACTACAACTACGAAAACAGGACAAAATTAGGACACACTAATCCTGGCGAACTGTGGACTGAATTCAGAAAAGTTCTACATCAACCCTTTGGGAGTATTGGCATGCTTAGCAGAGATTCGCCATTTATCGCTCTGTGGTGCCAACAATCACTTTTTTTTTTTGCATGAAAAAGGCAAATGCTTGTTTGAGGGGGAGGAGGACCAAATGAATGTTTTGAAAACAACAGCAATGCAACTTTTTCATGTGAAGTTGTTTGTGTAGAAACCGCTGAGCTGTCATGTTCGTCTGTCGTTTACTACGCTGCAAAAAATGAACTGTTTTTACTGTACAATACTGGCAGCCAAGGTTCCAATATAAAACTGTTAAATTCACAGTAATAAACTGTAAAACCAAATAAAATTTTAGTTTCTTACTGTAAAGTTAGAAATTTTACAGTTTATTGCTGCAAAATTTAGCTGTATTATTCTATTATAAAAACAACAGTATAATACTGGCAGCAGAGGTTCCAGTTTAAAACTGTAAAATGCACGGCAATAAACTAAAATTAGCAATTTTACAGTTTATTAGTGCAAAATTAGCAATTTTTTCAGTTTATTACTACAAAATCAGCTGTATTATATTGTAAGAGAACGACATTCATTTTTTACAGTGAGTGCTGTCATGTTAAATAGAATGTATAAAAGTGCATGTACTATTTTCCTTTGCATATTACAATTGACTGTCATTTTCTTGTGATGAGCTCTTCCCAAGTCAAGCATCAAGTTACCAGAACGCTACGAAAACCTTTTTATTCATAACTTGATATTATTCTCAAAACTGTTCAGCCAAACTGACAGACAGATGTTCCATGGGGATCGTTATAAATACACAAGATTCACGTCACTTTGCAAAATTTTATTTAGCAAAAACATTAACACAGTAACAAAATATGAGTTTGCAGCAAAGTATAGTTTACAAAAAAAAAATCACAACAAAATAAAAAGCTTTTCAAAATCATAAAGCTGAGAAAATACATTGAAGATTTAGTGTTTGCTTCAGCCAAACATAGTTTATTTACTTATTTAGGTTCTTGTATACTACTGTATATAATGCATGAATACATTGACAATTCATGGTGAATACAAGATGCTCATAAATATATTGGTGTGTTTGTAGTTATATACATACTTTAGATTATTGTTACTCAAAACTGTAAGCCGCAAAGCACCTCTGTTAAATTCAACTTTGAGTAAATTTTTCCATCTCACTATAACCTATGATAATATACTAAATTAGTGTTTAACCGAAGGTTAAACTAGTACACGTTTCAGTCGGGGGAGGGGGGAGAAGGGACCTAGTACAAAATGTATTGTATACATGAGTTATAATAATGCATGACTCCTTCCAAATAAATGGAATATAAACTCTTAAGATTTAAATGATGATCACACAGAGAGAGGAAGCTGGATATTTTGATACTATTGTTTTCTGCTTTGTTTAAGTATATGCCAGCATTGTCTGGAGCTATAAATTCTTGGGTAAAGAGGTTTGACTCTCAAAACGAAAAAAGAATGAAAGAAAGAAAAGGAAAAGCCTCTGAAACAGCTCTAGTGCTTCGTTACAGTATTTTCTTGCGTATTATCTTTTAAAAAAGTGTAGTATAAAAGGAGGTGCGTATTATACGCTCCGTGGATTATCTACGCCTTTTTTCCCCTCATCACGACCTGTTGAACCCCAATTTGCAGCAGGATGCATCAATATAGACGGCTGCGTTGTCTGTAATGTTGTTTATTTTACGTAGCTCAAATTTCCTTTTCCGCTGAAGCTCCGGCTGTGCAAAATAAACAATACATTTTCGGGCTCTGTAAAATAAATAACACTACAGACAACGGAAGCAGTCGCCATTTGCACTACACCTCGGTGTTTAAGCCTTCGTCTTTATTCACTTATTGTCTTTAAGTAATTAGCGTTCTTTTTTCAAGTTTTCGAGAATAAAACTTTACTTTTTAGAATAGTTTTGATTATAGCTTTGAAATTATTACTTCACATTAATTTAGTTGCTAAGATTATGTGTCAAATCAGAATGAACGCCGTTTTTTTTCTATCGTATTGTCCGTGGATTATACGGCGCCGTGGATTGTACGAAGATTTTTTTCTGTAGTTCGATTTTAGAACCTGTGGATCATACACCGCTGCGGATTATACGCAGTAAAATACTGTGCGTTGAACTGCTCCAAAGTCAATGGAAACTGAATTCTGCGGATTAAATGATGACCAACAAGCAGAGAATGGAAAAGTCGAGAGGAATGCCCAAGGAGCCTTCTTTACTTTTCTAGCAGTGATGCAACATGTCGAATTTCATCCCAAGCGAAAGTGACGTCTTCTGAGGTAGTGAAGCGGGAACAGATGGCGAATCGCAGAATGTATTTGTCACGGACTCGTGTGGGTGTGATGTGGATTCGACGTCGCTCGTTTACTAGGCGATTCAGTTCTTCGTTGAGATGGTTTGGACCCTGAATGGAAGAAAGCAAAAATGAGTTGATCTCATGTGTAAACAAAAAATTGTGTTATATATCGGAAATCTTCGAGCAAAGAATTTTTTTAAGCTTTCGTTTCATTTTTTTAAAAAGCATTAGATGATCCAAAATCATAAAAAAATATCAATTCGAAAGTAAGTAAAGTTTTATTTTTCCGTACGGGAGGGGGTTGGCACTGACCCTCCTGATACTCTAAAATGTCGGGCATGATTAGAATTATTCCTTTGGTTATTAAGATGTTTTACGAATACTTTATTTTCTCCTTAATCAGAATTTTTTTTCTTTGCAGTTAGGAACTTTTCACGAGGTCATAGGTCCGTCCCTTTAAACAGAAACGTCATTTCAAACTTTTTGGGGGGGGGGGGCACAGGGTGTGTGCTCAAAGTAATATTTATCCCAAAAAACAGCAAAAACACGCCCACTTACATGCAAATACATTGATTTTCCAAAGTCGGGGGGGGGGGGATTTGGCCCCCTGACTTTGTGATCCTCCCCCTTTAATGACGGGCCTAATTTTAGGAATAAAAAATTCCTCATTCTTTTGGTTTTTTTTTTTTTTTTTTTTTGTTACATCTTTCAGATTTCTGCATTTGTCTTAAAAATTTTCCCTTATTCGATCTTCTATACTCAGTCAGTCAACTTTAGAGTCATTGCAAACTGAATTCATTAAATTAGTCTTTAGTTATTTATAAGATACTAGCGGCCTAGCGGGGTACCCTTTCTGTGGGTGTAGGGTGGTTTAGTGAAACTCATTCATAAATTTCCCAACACTAAAGTGCATATCTATAAACATAATGGCTACTTCTGTAAACAATGGCTATGTTATGGATAAACTATAAAAAAAATAATGCAAGCTAAAAAAAATAGCAAGCTACAAATAATGTTTGAGTAAATAGGAAATGTTATAAGCTTGGTATATTAAAATAAATATATATTTACAGTATCAATCGCACTGAAATTAACCATTTCCAAATATTGCTGGTTAAAAAAAAATAGCAAGCTACAAATAATGTTTGAGTAAATAGGAAATGTTATAAGCTTGGTATATTAAAATAAATATATATTTACAGTATCAATCGCACTGAAATTAACCATTTCCAAATATTGCTCGTTAAATAAGTCTCATTATTAGTTTCTATCCTCGTGACAACATTGGTGAGGTGAAAACATCTTATGTGCCTAATTTAGAAATTTTTTTGACTATAAACACTTTCTATTCTCTAACTATTGCCAAAATCAATTTTTTTTTCATTTCACCCGTTAGCGATTGTTGGCTCAGATAAATATAAAAATCCTTAGAAGGCAATAAATTCCATACTTACTCCAGAGAAGCCTTGATTCAAAATTTTCAATATGATTACAATCAATATTGTTGCTGCATGGCACCATATTTTTGCAACAATGGGTTGAAAATTTAATCATTTAATGTGGAAATGACATAAAATTAACTGTTTTCCATAATAACTTTTTTAAACTAAGCTTTTTAGAAATAAATTATAGCTTATCCTGCTCCCTGTTACTGTAGCTATCTACGGTGAAAAAACGGTTAAAATCGGTTCAGTAGTTTGGAAGATTACCCCGGACATACGTTTTCAAAAGTTGTCTTTTATGTATATAGATTTAAAAATTTAATTGTTTCTGTATTTTCTTCGCTTCAACGGTACTTTGAGCATACAGATACATTGTTGTAATGGGTCTAGAACATACCTTTAGCCGGAAGCAGACGAGTCCCAATAGAACAGGCTCCACGACTTCGAACTTTGAATCTCCACAAACAAGACGTTCGAATTCTTTTGCCATCGCCACATGCTAGAGTAACAAAGAGATTTAAAAAATATATAGATACCAAAGAAAGCAATCATAAATGAGGAAAGCGTACAAGAAAAATCAAGAACTTTTTCAATGTCGCATTTGGATATCATGACTTTTTAGTGAACGCCTGCAAAACTTAGTTAAATGTTTGAATCATAAAAGGATATGTTCTAATTTCAAATTTATCCTGAAATTTGAAAAGCCTGTAACGGTGATGCATCATTTTCTCGAACATAGTACAAATAATCTCCGACATCAGTGAACATTTTTAATCAATTTAATATTCATTCCCTAACTAATCATACTTTAAAAATAATGAATTCTCTCTCCATTTGATTGTGTGTGTGTGTGTATAAAGCAAGTGTATCAATTGCTTATGCGTATAGGTGATTTTTTTTTTCAAGCTGCATTCTTAGAATGATTTTTGTGTGTAAAATATATATGCTAACAGATGTTTTATATTGTTGTCGCCTTTCAGTACTGTCTATAAGTTCATAATGATTTGAAATTGAGGCGCCTAATATTCTCCTTTTTGTTCGAAAACAAATTTTTGTACTCAAAATTAAGGACAAAAAAAAAAAAAAAACCGCAATTTCAGGCTCTCTTTGATCTCGTCAAAGGAGCTCGTTTCATGTTCTTAGGTGAGCTTAAACCCCTCATATCTCCCCCCGTGAGTGCTCCACTGATGTAGCACCATTCGTTAGCTCTTAGTTCAATTAGTCACAATTAAGCAGTGAAACTATTAATATGGGGTCATTCCATGTCAAGTGTACGAAGCGTCCCCACTCGACCCCCTCCGATTTTAATGAAAATTTTTTTAGATGTACATATAAGACTTTCATGAAACCATACCAAAGTATAGCTCTATAGGCCTTATGGTTTAGCCAATAAAAATTATTGAAAAAAGGCCTCTTTTTCGTGTCTTGAAAAAAATGAACAAATCGTCAAGTTTGTGCTTTTATTGCTCGCGACCTAAGACGACTATCAGGCTCAAATTTGGTGATTCTGATCACTGTTTAGGGTAAAATAGCCTACTTGTGTAACAAAAGCTTCATGCACTGTAAATTTTTTGCAATTTGCTGCAAAAGTTGGTAAAAAATCGTATTTTGGTAAATTTTGATCATACGTTATCAGCTTGTATCTGCTGAGATAATGACTTTCTGAAGCTAATTCTTTCCTCATTTGTAGCCTGATAGTTCGTCCGAAAGGTGTGCAAGTGGCATCTCGATAGCTCAAATAATTGCTGAATTATGCGAGTTGAAATTCCAGTTAAATTTCTTTTTTCTCTATTTTGTCTCAATTTCAAAAGGCAATATCTCAAAAGGGTCATCTTGGATTTCAATTTTCTTTACATCATTGGAAAGAACATACTTTTCTTAACTAAAAAACGTTATTTTTTTTTTGAGACAAACCAGTTTCAAGGGATATTGCAGGTCAAAAATGTGTACGTCCTTCAACGTGAAATCAAAGAAAAAAAGACATTAGACCTCAAAAGTTGATGTCAATGTGTTCTATTAAAATTTACCGGAGCTATTGTACTTATGTTCTGATAAAAAAAACTTTTTTAGATGTTTTTGAACTTTAGTTTTTGTGTGCGCACTCGTGAAAACTCAAGAAATGGCAAAAAATAAAGTTTCGTTTTTAACAAAAATAATTATCTTCTTATCGCTGCTATAAGAGCTTGAGTCTTTTCCTATGTGTTATTTTTAGGCTCTTGAAATAGAATTTCGAATGATATGTCACTTGGCAAGGTTGAAGGTCATTAATGTTTCAAGGTCATAAAAAGCATTTTCCCATTTTTCATCAATTTTGTTTATGGGCAAATTGCAATCATAGGCTGAATATCTAAACACATCCTCGGCAGTATAATGAATGGATTTTCAATTAATACTTATCATATTTTCAATTACTATTGTTATCATTTATTTACACCAGGGGTGGCCAACCCGCGGCACGCGTGCCACAATGTGGCACGGCAGAGCAATAACAGTGGCACGCGAAGACTTTTTGAAAAAGTTCCAAAATTGAGGGAAAAACGTCGATCTCAAAAAAACTGATAATAACTAAAGCCCTTGAACTGATAAATATAATGATATTTTGAAGATTAAGTGTCAAGAGGCCGGCTTACAAATTGTCTTAACTACAATATTGCAAAGTACTTAGCGTTAGCTTCGGACATCTAACGAAAGCTGTGACGCTACAGACAATGCTTTATAAAGCATATTTGTGCTTGACACGAATGAAACTTTCGATGCTGCAGAATGGATTCTTGATCTGCAATAGTTTCAGCTACGGGTGATGAATTTTTTTTTAAAGTTAAGTCTGGAAGTCAAATAAAGAAACCAGATTGAACAATTCGGTATGGTTGCACGAAAGAAGATCCTTAAA
This sequence comes from Uloborus plumipes, assembly GCA_038373865.1. Taxonomy (NCBI): domain Eukaryota; kingdom Metazoa; phylum Arthropoda; class Arachnida; order Araneae; family Uloboridae; genus Uloborus; species Uloborus plumipes. The sequence continues at coordinate 27,215 of JAXGGA010012347.1, read as the reverse complement.
TTGTTTTTGTTACATTAATTGAAAATAATTTGGGAAAAAAACTTCAAAAGTATCATCAAATTATTTATCACAAACTCCTTGCCAAAGAATGAGACTTTTTCTCTGCTGGTGACCCTATAGAGTTCACTGTATTAACAAACTACGAATTAGAGCTCTGAATGTTTTTTGAACTTTTCCCAGGAGAAAGAGGAGAGCATGGCTAGTTACTCCTTCATTGAAATGTGCAATATCTGTTCAAAGGAAAAATAGTCATAAGATTTTAGAATTTTAGGGAGTGTGTTTTTTAAAATGTCTGGAAGGAAAGCAATGAGGATTTACTACTTAGGAATGAAGAATGAATAGCAAATAAATTTAGCTACGTCATCTCTTATTATCCGGCGTTTGAGTAATTTAAATTTAAGATAGTACAAAAAGAGTTTCCTAAACCAGTATAGGCCATCTACATTCTTTTATGATGAAACTTCAGTTTCTTTCTCTCTACTTTGGATAAAAAAGAATAAAAAATTAAATTTAATACTGAAAGTATCCACCCAAATTTAATAATTTTCCAATGAGAAAATTTTACACGTATTTTAATTATACATTCAGTGCTACGTTTGATGATTTTCAGGATCATGAAGAAAATGCTGATCTTTTCAAATCCTTTGTCTATTTCTCTGCAAGACACTACTTGTTACCCTTCTGAAATCCAAATCAGAATTACTGACCTTTTGTATTGGTATTCAAATATAAGAGCTTACTTCAACAGAAAGTCATCCATGTTATATAGAAATTTGGAAATTTGTACCAACAAAATTCTTTTCACATTTCCACACTTTAGCTGTCTGATGCTGTCGTAGATTTGGTTCAAAATACGCTTCTAAACGATTTTTTTTGTTATGAATGCAGAAAAATCTAAATACCGTGCGTTGAGTATTAATTGATAGCACTTAAAACACTTAAACTTCTTAGGATTCTCAAGAACTAATCCTAAAATTAAAGACTTGGTAAAAAAGATACAGACTCATAAACCATATTAAGTACAGGTTGTTTAATTTTTCGAATAGAATGTTTGATGTTATTTGTTTTTTTTAAGTATAAGCCAACTGACAGAACTTATAAAAGTGTTTATTAACGATTACTCTTAAGTTCGGACTTGTTTTATCTTTAATATAATTTAGATTTCAATTGCTTAGATTTACGAGAAAAAAAATGTTTCATTTGAGTAAGAATTACATAGTCAGCCAACCTGAAATATATTTCTAACTTTTAAAAAAAATTCAGTTTGTTGGAAAAATACAATGCGGCACGCTGAGCTTTTTCTCTCCAGATAGTGGCACTCTCCCTAAAAAGGTTGGCCACCCCTGATTTACACGGTGGAAATAATTGCAATATTCAACTCTATCGAAAACTTTCGTTATCGCATTTTAGAAAAATGGCTCTGCAGTCCTATTATACATATTTTTTATCACGTACACACCATATTAACTGTTTCATTTATTATTTATCTCATTTATTAATTATTTTTATGTTTATTTATTTATTTATTTTTTTGAAAAAGGAAACAATGCTTTTAATGAATTTAAAATATTAATTACACCTTGCCAAGTGACATATTATCCGAAATTCTGTTTCAAGAACTTAAAAATAACACATAGGAAAAGACTCAAGCTCTTATAGCAGCGATAAGAGGATAATTATTTTTGTTAAAAACGAAACTTTATTTTTTGGCCATTTCTTGAGTTTTCACGGGTGCGCACACAAAAACTAAAGGTCAAAAACATCTAAAAAAGGTTTTTTTTATCAGAACATAAGTACAATAGCTCCTGTAAATTTTAATAGAACAAATTGACATCAACTTTTGAGGTCTATGTCTTTTTTTTCTTTGATTTCACGTAGAAGGACGTACACATTTTTGACCTGCAATATCCCTTGAAACTGGTTTGTCTCAAAAATAAGACCAACGTTTTTTAGTTAAGAAAAGTGTGTTCTTTCCAACGATGTAAAGAAAATTGAAATCCAAGATGACCCTTTTGAGATAACTCTCTTTGAAATTGAGACAAAATTGAGAAAAAAGAAATTTAACTGGAATTTCAACTCGCATAATTCAGCAATTATTTGAGCTATCGAGATGCCACTTGCACACCTTTCGGACGAACTATCAGGCTACAAACGAGGAAAGAATTAGCTTCAGAAAGTCATTATCTCAGCAGATACAAGCTGATAACGTATGATCAAAATTTACCAAAATACGATTTTTTACCAACTTTGGCAGCAAATTGCTAAAATCTATAGTGCATGAAGCTTTTGTTACACAAGTAGGCTATTCTACCCTAAACAGTGATCAGAATCACCAAATTTGAGCCTGATAATCGTCTTAGGTCGCGAGCAATAAAAGCACAAACTTGACGATTTGTTCATTTTTTTCAAGACACGAAAAAGAGGCCTTTTTTCAATAATTTTTATTGGCTAAACCATAAGGCCTATAGAGCTATACTTTGGTATGGTTTCATGAAAGTCTTATATGTACATCCAAAAAAATTTTCATCAAAATCGGAGGGGGTCGAGTGGGGATTTTCTCGAAATTTGGGACACTTGACATGGAATGACCCTATGGTAAGTTTGGAATTTTTCTATGGTGTGGTAACTTGGGAATTTTCATTATTTCGTGGTACTATTCTAATTTCAAGTTTTCTTGAATGATTTGTGGTGCTAAAAGGTCTGGACGAAAATGGACGAACTTTAGTCTTGTTCTGTGGTACAGAAATATGTTTTCGTTTTGAATAAAAATAGTGTTGCTTGTCCTTCAATTTCAACTATTTTTTTACGTTTCAGCGGGTAGTACCGCGGACCCCTAGCATGAGCTCGAGGACCCCCCGGGGTCCGCGAAACACAGTTTAGGAAACTCAGGAATTGAAAGATGTTAAAACTAATATTTGTATACATCAGCAGCTGACGCTTTAATATAAATGTAGGATATTTTTATCTAATATAAAGCTGTGTTTCATCACTGTAATAGGAAAGTATCAGGAAAAGGTATATCAATTAAAAATGTACAGTAAAAAGTAATCTGCATATGTAATATACCTTTCTGATATGTTCTTGCAGCTTTCGAATTCCATACATTCGGAAAACGAACCACATTTTCAAAGAACGGAAACGACGACCCAGCGGAATTTGCCAGTGCTGAAAGAAAATCGAAGTTTAACAGTGCAAGACTTTCAAACATGTACATTTTGAATTCCAAATTAGATGTCGCCTAACAAAAGGCATTGAGCATTTGAAATTAACATTTTGCATAACGTGCTTACCCATTGCACATTAGTGTAATTCAACTTAAATTAGAAAAACTTACTATTTCTCTTTATATTCATGTATCACTTATTGTAATTTATGCCGTAGTTTCGAAAATATTCTATCATCTGTACTATTAGCTGCAATTACGCAAATTAAACTGATCGTTATTTCGATTATCTTGAACGCAAAATGATTATTCGGGTTTTGTGCAGAATGGTGTCAATACAAATCAATAAACCAATCCATGATAGCTGATGGATTTAAGATTTTGGTCCAGCCTCAATTTAATTATCTGCGAAGAATTGCTTCTCATTTTAAAAATGTCAGTTGATATCAGCGGACAACAACTTTCAGATTAAAATCGAAAGCAGATATGCTTTTATATGATGAAAAATGTCTAGAAAATAAAGGAAATCTCAGAACACTGCTGCGTTCAGGTTTTGCAAGATAAGTCTGGAAATCAATTACGATTTATCATAACGTTATTTACGATTATATGAATCGGTAATAATTAAGGAAAAGTAGAAAAATTGAACTATAGCAATGGGCTCCCGCCCATAAGCCAGGGCTAAGGAAGAACTGAAGCAAATACACCCACAGTTCGATCATGACATCATAAGAGACTGCAGTTTCGTCCTTATTCTGGACTCCCCAGTCAAGAATAGCCAATAACCGATCTGGAGGCAGATATCCTCTTATTGTAGCCAAGAAAGCCTTCGAACTGGCTGATAAAATGAATTTACCTTTCCAGCGAGCGTCTGCAAACCATTATATGGCTCAAATCGAAAATTGAAGGCAAAAGCTGGGTAATATGCAATGATAGTATAGCAAGTAGTCTCGTAAATTACGCAAAATAAAAAATGAAGAAGTATCCAGATTTTCGTCATCTTTTCAAACCCGTGCAAGTCTCTCTTTTTTGTTGCGGCATTGATACATTGACCAGTTCAAAACGTTGCAAGAGAATTCTCAAATTAATAATATTCGGCTTTTGGGGCATTACGTCGCTTGGTGTACTTGTTATGTTTTTATCGTCTGCCAGTATCGTCCGGAAGAGAATACAGCCGAGCGAGCTAGGGCCAATGTTCGTTATGCTCCTCGGCATTTGTACGAATCTCCTTTTATTCAGAAAGCGAGAAGACATTGCCAAAGTAGTTTCGGTTCTTTCTTCTTTGCCCTTACCTGCAGACAACTGGCCGAAATATAAGAAGGTGAAATACATCATCCACTTGGCTGTTTCTGTCTCAAGGTTACTAATTTTAATTTTGATCACACTGCAAATAGTGTCTCTGTTAACCGAAGAAAATCCAAATGCTGGAAAAACTTACCATCCCCTTCTAATCAAGATCATCAAATCTGAGGACTACAAACCCTTTTTCGTAAAAGTTCTCTTTCTTAGTTTGACTTTTGCTTTATCGATTTTTTTCCTTCTACCTTATTACACTTATGGATTATTCTTTTGCTTAGTTTCCTGGCACTTGAAGGAAGTACTCAATGGTTTTGCACAATGTTTGAAGTCGAAGCCTCGTCAACTATTGAACCACCATCAGCAATACGACTCCCTATCAAAAGTGATACACGTTGTTGACAAAGACTTGCGTTCACTGACGTTTTCAGCAGTCATATACGTGTCGATTGTCACATACATGACAGTTTTTAATTTCTTTTACAACGAAACGATTCATACGGTTTCTCTTTTGATACGATCTGTTCCCGCTGTGAGTATGGCTTGCCTGCTGTGCGGAATGCTATCACTCGCAGCAGAGATTCCAGAAGCGAATTCCGACATATTTAATGCCGCTCGTGAGCTCGGGAATTATGTGGGTCAGTCTCAAGAATTGGCCATATTCTTGATGAAGGTAGAACATGGTTTGTCGTTCACCGTGGGGGGCGTTGTTCCCATTAAAAAAGGAATTTTCATGGGCTTAGTTGGAACTGTTATAACTTACTCATTGCTGGTTAAAACATTTCCTCAAAGTGAAACAAATTAATGATAGCAAATTAGAAAATGTATCGTAGAGTACTTTTGAGGGATGATTTTTTTTGAAAAGAAATACAATTTTTGCAATGAGTTACCGCCCTTAAGCCAGGACTAAGGCACAACTGAAATACACCTGTACTGGTGCGCCATTTTCACATGTCTGTTTTGTGTTATCATCGCCTGATGCGATGTAGAAATTCCTTTGGGTCACCAATGCTTGGACCTCACACACGGAAACCTTCAGACGTGAACACGCTGTTTTGCGTCTATTAACACCAAAGGCGGGCAACTCTCAGGAATGCGAGCAAATAGTCAACAAGTGTACGTTTTCCACGAAATCCAGCCATATGCTTCTTGTGTAATACCACTGTAATATGGCAAATAGTTGACATTTGTTGTGCCCAGCGAAGATTCCTGTTTGGTGTGAAGCGACATGCAATGACACTATGCTGAACATAAATTCGAGTGGAATAGAAACGCTTTGACAAGAGAGCGGTAATAACTTTTATCCTTCTCGGAGTTGAGATAAACACACGTTGTCTGAGAAACCCAGCCGACGGAAAGGCCCCCTTATGTACCCAGACTTGGGGGTCAGCGGGGAGAAGCGATTTGGAGAGCGAACATCTCGGAAGGATGTTGTTGAGCAGTGCCCAAAAATATCTGAACTTATTATTTGCGTAACATAGCTGTATAAAGGTGTAAAAATAAAGATGCTAGCATGTAACTTGCATCCTCTGTCTCAATCAACCGACAAACAAAGTTGCCAAAACGGTACACACCCATAGCTCGATCATGACATCCTGTGACCGCGGTTTCGTCCTTATTTTGGACTCTTCAGTCAGGAATAGCATTCCTGCTTTCCTTTTCGAGCAGTGGGTGTATTTGCTTCAAATACGTAATATATTTAACGTAAAAAACTTTCTTTCTGTGTCAGTATTATTCGAACAAAATAATGCTTTTTTTTTTTAAATCAAAGAAATTACAAAAGAAAAAAAAAACTCGATGTGGTGGTAGTAGTATTCGGATGGTTTTCATTTGTTTCTGCAAAAAGTAAAAATTACAGTAAAACAACTGTTCATACGTCTTAAAGAACAGGTCTTATGGCACGTGTGGTGAGCTAAATCGGACTTTCTCCGAAATGGTGCTCGTAAACAGTGGCGCACCCACGGGGGAGCTAAGGGGCTTAAGCCCCTCCCAGAAGCATGAAGGTGAACCCCCTTGATAAAAAAAACCAAACTGCTTGAAATGCGTTTTTTGGACTTAATTTTTGGATATTTGCCGAGAAATATCCCCCCCCCCCCCCCTCCTTAATTAAACCAAAAATGACTACAGTTTTTTTTTCTAAGACTTCAAATTCAAAAATTTTCCAAAGGAGATCCATTTAGCCCCTCCAAGGAAACAATCCTGGGTGCGCCACTACTCGTAAAAACGGAACCCTTGCCTATTCCGCCTTAAATAGGGGTAGATGTGTCTACTCGGGCTTGGATACAAATGGTTACAGTGACAACAACAACGTCTCAAAGAAAATACATTTTTTTTTTGCTGTTCAAAACATCTTTTGCGTGGTTAACAGAACATTATTAAGAACTCACCATTCACAGTGGTAGGATTTACACAAGACATTTTTATATTTACCTATGCTCTGGTACTATTAATCGATTATCTTTGATGGGGATTATCTTGGCTGATGCCATGGTTGACGGACGTATACCTTTAGTACCTTTATGCCATAACAGGTCAGTATCGATTACTAATCTAGCTTTAAATTAAAAGCGAAAAAATATTTTAAAAAATAGTTTGAGATGTTCTGATTAAATTTGCATTCTTTCCACAATCACAAACCAAATATTTCAATTAACAGAGCCCCGTCCCTGCTGTAGCCCTATTTATGCACCATAAAATGTCACTATCTTTTATAACTTTTGCATAAATAGTACTTAGCAACTTTTCTGCAGCAAAAAAAAGTTAGAGTCATTTGCAGAGCGATTTCGATAGAAATGCAGTACGATTGGATAACATCAACCGGATCCTCCATAATTTATTAATCGCTTGAAGTAACTAAGAGTACGAGATAACGATCCCTACTAGCTTAAGCTGCTTGATCCAGTTTAAGCCAAATGTAATAAATATTACTCAGGTCTGTAAAAGCTCCGAAAGAAATCAGATGAGGTTTATTTTAGCTTTGAATTATTTTTCATTTGAATTAAGTATCTTAAAGAACTTACCCTATAATCTGGAATTTGTCCTTCCTTCTCATGCTTAAGATACGTTGGATTCACCGAAAAAGCTTCTGTAATATCGAGGCGGTTTTTAACCCTGTTTTGAAAAAGCAAAACCATGTTACAGCTTTAATTTCAAAATGCGTATGAGCAAATAGAATTTTTCTTAGACTACTAAAATATCTCTTCTCTTTATAAGTTAGTTTTTTTTTCACATTAAATATTGTGTTATTCCATGAAAATAGATCACTTAAAATGTGCGGATTTCGTTGCATGTAGATTAGTAAAGTTTCCGTTTTATTATTTGCCTAATCTTTGGAAAAAATAGTCCTGAATTCTTACTGACAAACTTTAAAGTTCTTTAATTGACATTGCAGAAAACACAGCGTTAGGCAATAGTAACACTATTAGTTAAGGATTCCGGGCTGTTGTGCCGTGGTCATAATGGCTTTAATCCATACGTTTCGATCGCAACTGCGGCGGTCATCTTCAGTGGGTGTCGTTGATTAATTTTGCGACTGATGCGAAATTTCGAACTGCTGCAAGATTTTAAATTGAAAACGCAGCGCCCTCTACCTTCCGGCTCGAGACAACGCCTCCTAAATACTAAATGCCTATAACATTTGCTTCGCTACCGTAGAGATGTGTTCAACATTAAACGCCACCTTGCGGCAATCCGATGATGTCGTTGTTATTTTTCGATTGGTTAATTTTTAAATTTAAATTCAGAAATGAACCAATCGTTAATTTTTGGAAGAACTCCGGTAGATGGCAGTGTATCGTGAACCAAGGGAACTTTTCAGCTATTGGCGATGGATCCAAACAATATTCGAGTTAAATTTTTTGATTGGTTGATTTTTAAATTTAAATTTAGAAATGAACCAATCGTTAATTTCTCTTTCTCGAAGAACTCTGGTAGATGGCAGTGTATCGTGAACGTAGAATGAAATCTTGCTCTGTGCTAAAAACCGGGAAGTTTCAGGCATTTAGTATTTAGGAGGCGTTGCTCGAGATTGACAGATGACTGGATGCCAAAGCTTGTTAACTTTTACTTCTTCCTCCTTCTTGTTAAAATTATTTGGGTGTTTGAAAATTTCAATGGCCTCTCTATTCAATCTGGGGAAATAATTTGAAGTCCGTGAAATTATTTTGGCCTCTTTGAATTTTATATCATGGATTCCATTACTGAAAGTGTGCTCCGCGATCGCCACTTTTCAGTCTGACCCAGCCGGCAATTTCTCTGATGCTCTTTGATTCTTGTATTAACGCTCCGTTTTGTTGTCCCGATATAAACTAATCCACAGGAACAGGGGATCTTATAAACTCCTGCGGCGGACAACGGATCTCTAGCATCTTTTACTGAACGCAGCAGGTCGCTGACTCTATTGGAGGGCTTAAAAACCGTCTTAATATTATGTCGACGTAAAAGTCTTTCAATTCGGTCTGTGACGTCCTCAACGTAGGGAAGGTAGGCTATGGACTTGACCGGTTCTTCTTTAGGCGTCTTTCTTTCAGCCTTGGGGTGGAAAGCTCTCTTAATTTCTTGTTTAGAAAATCCATTGGCTTGGAAGACATTAGTAAGGTGGGCAAGCTCACTTTCAAAAGCAGACGGTTCGCAGATTCTAGAGGCCCTGACGAAAAGTGTTTTTAACACTCCCCTCTTTTGTCGAGGATGGTGATTGGAGTCCTTGTGTAGATAGCGATCTGTATGTGTTGGCTTGCGGTAAACACAATGGCCAAGGGTTCCGTCTTCCCTCTGGCTGACACAGACATCCAGAAATGGTAACATTCCGTTCTTCTCAGCTTCCATGGAAAACTTAATATTCTCATGTATGTTGTTGATATGAGTCAGAAATCGGTAAAGTTCGTCATTTCCATGGCTCCATATGACAAAAGTATCATCAACGTACCTTAGCCAACAGGTTGGCTGCTTTTTGGCGGTGCTGAGAGCCGCGTCTTCAAAATTCTCCATAGAAAAATTGGCGATAACAGGGCTCAATGGACTCCCAATGGCAACACCGTCCTTTTGCTCATAGATGCAATCGTTCCACTTGGACTCCAATCTACACAAGGACTCCAATCACCATCCTCGACAAAAGAGGGGAGTGTTAAAAACACTTTTCGTCAGGGCCTCTAGAATCTGCGAACCGTCTGCTTTTGAAAGTGAGCTTGCCCACCTTACTAATGTCTTCCAAGCCAATGGATTTTCTAAACAAGAAATTAAGAGAGCTTTCCACCCCAAGACTGAAAGAAAGACGCCTAAAGAAGAACCGGTCAAGTCCATAGCCTACCTTCCCTACGTTGAGGACGTCACAGACCGAATTGAAAGACTTTTACGTCGACATAATATTAAGACGGTTTTTAAGCCCTCCAATAGAGTCAGCGACCTGCTGCGTTCAGTAAAAGATGCTAGAGATCCGTTGTCCGCCGCAGGAGTTTATAAGATCCCCTGTTCCTGTGGATTAGTTTATATCGGGACAACAAAACGGAGCGTTAATACAAGAATCAAAGAGCATCAGAGAAATTGCCGGCTGGGTCAGACTGAAAAGTGGCGATCGCGGAGCACACTTTCAGTAATGGAATCCATGATATAAAATTCAAAGAGGCCAAAATAATTTCACGGACTTCAAATTATTTCCCCAGATTGAATAGAGAGGCCATTGAAATTTTCAAACACCCAAATAATTTTAACAAGAAGGAGGAAGAAGTAAAAGTTAACAAGCTTTGGCATCCAGTCATCTGTCAATCTCGAGCCGGAAGGTAGAGGGCGCTGCGTTTTCAATTTAAAATCTTGCAGCAGTTCGAAATTTCGCATCAGTCGCAAAATTAATCAACGACACCCACTGAAGATGACCGCCGCAGTTGCGATCGAAACGTATGGATTAAAGCCATTAAGACCACGGCACAACAGCCCGGAATCCTTAACTAATATTTACTCCGGCCGTGAAAGCCTTCATTCTTACAATAGTAACACTGTTAAATAACTTAGTGTTTGCTTATTAACATAGCTAAGTCACGCTCTTTCGATTTTAGAACATAGTGTTAAGTGACGGTATCTAGAAAATAGTTTTAGACGATTGCAGGGACGTAACTAGGTCATTTTCAAACAGGGGCAAGACTTCGCTTCGACACCCTTCCTCCCATTAAAATAAAATAAATTATTGGTCGAAGAAAATGATAACGCCAACGTCTGGACCGTCATATACGGGTATACTTAATGCATATTGCATAGAAAATGAATAAAAATCACAACTAAATACATACAATACTTTCTCAAAGCCAAAGGGACAAGTGAAACACTTTTACTGGTCACTCTCTAAAAAATATATATATTCATATCATGACCACCCTCCTCACTTTTTCTCCGTCGATCTTTCCCACACTTCGCCTTTTCCACATTAAGACATTTCTTTGACTTTCTGCCTGTGCCTGCATTGAGCTTATTTCTTTTTAGGGAGAGCTGTCTTTTAAAAATTTGTCTTTTTTTTTAAATAATGAAAAGAAAATTATGCAGTTACTTAGCCAATTCAGCGCCCCTAAAATCTGGCACCCGGGGCACGAGCCCCGTCTGCCCCCCCCCCTCTAGTTACGTCCCTGGACGATTGTAACCTAGTTAATTGAAGCAATGTTTTTACAAAAATTTTACTAAAAAGTGATTAACACTCACCACATTGTCGAACAATCAAAGCCCACCAGTAGCCATTTGTGAGGATTGAAATTGAAGCTGTCGGCGAGCTGAAAATTTATTATCAGTTTAATTATTATTATTAGTTTTGTTTTTTTTTAGTTTAGATTTCGAAAATGAGAATGGAAATTGTGCAAATAGAATTTACAACCAACACACAACAACGCCCCGTCCCCCAAGGGCTATGGTGCACCCCTTCAAATTCTGTGGAGTGTCGGCCGAAAATGTTTCTCTCGCCCCGCCCCCTCAATGAGATAAAAAAAAGCATTTAAAACCAGCATCCGCGTTAGCACCCCTTAGGAAATAATAGCAAGAATAAATACATGAATAAATGCGGTAAGGCGAGGGTTGGTTGACAATATTAATTGGGATAATTTTGAAAGTAGCTTTTGTGTATTTTATTTATGAAATTGTGCTAGTTCCTTTAGAATTTCCACCACCACCGTAATGAACAATAAATTTTCAGTCTAGGTTGGAACGATACAAATAGCATATGAAAAACTGAAATTCAAAACAGGTTTTCGCATTTTCCGAATCTTTGACCAGTTTCTGTGCTGAAATTTGAGTTATTTAATCGAGTTAGGCTTTACACGGAAAAATAAAACTAAGCGTAAATAATTAAAGACAAAAACCATTCTTTTTGCCGTGTTCAGTGGACATGCGATTAGCAGCTGGTTTCAGAGCCATCCATTCCCAAGATGGAAAAACTGGTTACTTTTTTCACCTTCACCTCCCTCAATAATCAGATTAAAGTTGAGTCCGCTTATTAGAATATCGGTTAAAAGAATATCCCGCTTAATATAATACCTTTTTCAATGTACTAAAACGCTGTAACGCATTGTTTTGATCCCGGATAATGGAATATCCCGCTTATTAGAATATTTTTTCGTGGCAAAATGGCTATTCCATTAAGCGGTCTCGACTGTATTTTCAAACGTCACAGACAATCAGACAAGATGCCAGCCACCTTGTCTAGTGGTTAGAGAAGCCTGATGATGGAATGTTAGGACGGATGAGGAAGTTCCTGGTTTGAATCTTGGCTCGGACATGAAAGCACTTTCTCTCTGTCCTGAGCTGTTCTTCCTTTGTGTTTACGTTCGAGTTGTGATACGAATGGTTGCCGACCTTATAAACGGGTCCCTATATGGCGTGTGTGTACTGTAGAAGTCGGACTTCACACCAAATGTCGGTACAGTTAGAAAAGAAAAGCAGCACACCCCAAATTGCCAGCCTAACTGTCATAAGACAGCAACAATCAGAACAGATAATAAAAAGCTCAGTCCAACCCATGTTTGTATTTTTGCCATTAAATTCGTTTCTGAAATATCCCATTTCAGCGAAGTCACTGCCAAACTTCCAAACCCATACGAGTAATAAGCAAATGGTCAACACTTTTTGACGTCACTGCCATTTCAATTTCTGTACCATTACTTCCGTTTTGTGGTGAAATTTCACCTTCACCCCTAGCAGCATCATCTCATCGGCCGATGATCTACCATTCATCGAAACCCGATGAAATTCTCATCGGCCGATGATCCAATATGTCTCATCGGCCAAACAGAAACCGAGCAGCAAAATCCGGTGAGTTCTGCTCGAAATACGATGAGATTTGAAGCAATTTACGAGCAGAACAGTCCCGTGCCGATGAATTTCATTGGGAAACTTGATCGGAAGGATATCGTTTTCCGATGGAATATAGCTCGGCTTATTTTCTTTGGGAAACTTAATCGGAAGGATATCGCTTTCTGATGAAAAGTAGCTCATCGAAAACCGTGCTCGGATACTGATCGGAACGATGTCATCGTGCGTTACGGGATCAGTTTACGAGGAGTTCGATGATCGGCCGAGCAAAATCCGATGAGTTGATGCTACTTGAGACTGCCGCCAAAAGAAATATAACTTCGGAAAATGTTTACCTCCACTCCATCTAGCAAGGGCCTGAACTCAGGACAAATGAATGAGGAACCAGCATACGCAGCATCTACATGCAACCATATATCTTCTTTCGAACCTAAGTACAAAGAAGCAAGCAATTAGTTATACTAAAAGGAGGTGTTGTTTTAGGTTACCTCGTATTTGCGCAAGACTATGTTTAATACGTTGAGCAAAGGGGAGTCAGAGAGGAAATGATTCAGTTCTTTAAATTCATCAAAATGAAAAATGATACGGGGTTAGATTTTTGCACGGAAAGCAGGGCAAAGGGTCATTGTTTTCAGCTATTCAAATCTCAGGTTAACCTAGAAATTAGGAAAAATTACTATTTTAATAGAATTGTGTACATTTGAAACAGCTTACCAAAAGATGCTGTATTGAGAAAGGGAGTTGATAGTTTTAAAAGGGCCATTGATCTTCATTGGAGATAATAATTTGACGAAGATTACCCTAGGTGGGCCCAGAGCCTGTTGCTGGTCGTTACATTTGATTTGTATTTTGTATTATGAATGTAAGTCAGTTGGAATCTGTAATGTATTATTAATAGCATCATAACTTTTTTTTTTGCCAAAATTAATTTCTCTTCCCTGTCTTGCAACTTTCCAGTTTTTCAAGTTGTGCGATATAGGTATCAAATTTATACAAATAAGGTTATAAACTAGATTTAGTACGATAAATCGCAAAAACAAGCTCAAGACAAAGCATTGTTTCATATTCTTCACACCGAATATGAGTTTCTTACCTTCTTCTTCTTTTTTTATTTTTTTAGTTTCAGTTTTTCACACACACACACACAAAATCGACAAACCAATTTTTTCTGAACTTCTCAAAAACAGGCAAACATTGTCAAGGTGTTAGCTCAACTTACCGGAGGAGCACTATAGCGTACAAAGTAACGAATTATCAATCTGAATATTTCCGAAAATGTACTACTGACTATGAAATAGTGGAAAAATGCGTTAAATTTACGCAAAAAAAAGAAAAAGAAAGAAAGAAAAAACTCATCATGTGGAAATCGCGAAATGAGCAATTTTGCTCATTCACGTAGAGTAGAAATCGAGGGGCTACGCAGTCAGAGATACAAGAGTGTTAGGGAGAGCAGAGCTTTAACCCATTTATGACCAGTAGCCTAAAAACGGGACGCTTGTTAGTTACTGCATTTAAAAACCTGTAATGGGTATATCCATTTACTAAAGCTGTTTTTCACAAGTTAAATAGTCCTTCTTCTTGAGAAAACCAGTTAGAGCCACTATTTGGACATCAGAGTTTATTTATTAATAGCTATTTTCAGACAAATCAGTCAAGCAGCCATCCAGCATGGGTAGCCACAGAAAGTAAGTTTTTTTTTGCGAACTTATTTTTCATAAAATTAAATCTCGTTTTTTGCTCGCATATCTGCAAAATATCCCACAAACAGGACGTTAAATCTCTTCTTCTCTACTAATAATAAAGCTGAAAGTTTGTCTCTCTTTCTTTCTGTCTTTCCTTCTGTCTGTCTGTTACGCGCGTAGCGCCAAAACCGTTCGGTCGATTTTCATGCCACTTGGCACAAAATTAGTTTGTAGCATGTAGTTTTGCACCTCGAAGCGATTTTTCAAAAATTTCATTTCGTTCTTTTTCTATTCGAATTCTTAGCGGAAATTCGATAAAATAGGGAAGAAATATTTCATACACATTTTCAAGTCTTATGTCATTCGAAAGCTTGAAATTTTCTGCACAAAATGAAGTTTTTTCGAAGTTTCTACGATCATCAGGAGAGCTGTAATAATTGTTTTTAGAATCCCGGAATTTAAGGCTTACCTTCAGTAAAGCAAGCCAAACGATTCTAAAATGGTTGAGCTCTCGAATAAAATTTGTTTGAAAAGAGAGATAAAATGAATTATTTTATCAACGGAAATCAACTTTTCATGTTGTTACTATGGTTACGTGTTCATACTTATTTTTGTTTCGTTCTTTTTCCAGCGTTGCCAGACGTAGTATTTTTGATTCTACGGTAGTATTTTTTCGGCCCAAATAAGGAGCGTAGTATTTTTCTGGCAACCCTGTTTCCAATTTCCTAATGACTTAATTAAAAGATTTGGCGGATTTTTTTTTTTTTTCATTTTCATAGATTTCGCATTTCAGCAACATTGATTTTGGCAACGTTTGGAAACAGTAGTATTTTGTAATATTTTTTTTAGAGGAGGCGTAGTATTTTTTTGTTCCAATTCTCTGGCAACCCTGTCTTTTTCCCGGTGAAGATGCTTTGGGACCCTGCTTGGCGTTTCAAAAAGTCAACTACGCAAAATAGCCAGAGTTACCACGCTTGGCGCGCCTATCGCCCATTTAGCGAGAAAAGGGTACCTAAAGCACAGATTAACCAAATATCGTATCAATTGCGATATTGCATCGTTCTTTTTAAAGTGTTTCATTTCGGAAAATGTATTGTTTTGTTTTTTAAGCTAGGAAAGAAAACTTTCTTCTTCTTTTAAACTTTGGTAAGATTTCTGTTGGTTTCTGTTATCAACAAAATTGTTCTTATTTTCTCTTTTGGCTTATTTTTGTGCATCTCCCTGGTGCATTCGAATGTTCCAAGGGGGTGTTTTACCCCATTTATCGGGTAAATCAGTGTTTTCAATGCAAGGTGATATGAATTGGTTAACAAAAGTGATATGAATTGGCGCGACCACTTGGCGATATATCGCCAAGCTTTTGATCGCCAAGTGTTTGACGCCAATTTGGCGAAATTTTTTTTTTTTTTTTGATTTAGGTTCAATTTGGCGCTGTTGGCGATATTTTGCGAAAAATCCACTGAATGATGTTAAAATCGACGATATTTAGGAGATTAATCATTGTAAAACATTTTTTTGCATTGTTTCGTAGCAAACTAGGGATACAAATGTTTGAATTGTTATCTTGCTCACTCCAAGCACTATTTTAGCACTTAAGGCATCTACTAAGAAATTTACACGTAAAATTAAGTAGTGTGGGGTCCATATCAGATCTTTATATCATACTTTGAAGGAATTATAGTTGAATTACAACTAAAATAGAGCATTTTTTCTGCTATATCAATTATTTTACAAATGAACTTTTAATTTTATACCACGGGCAAAGCCGTGCGGGTACCGCTAGTAACTTAATGAATATGGCAACGGCGAACTATTTTAAGCCTAAAATGTATGTAAACCATTCCAAGTAAGAGTTTTAAGCAGATAAAAATTGAAAAAAAATTGTTAAAAAAACTTGGGCATAAATGGGGGAATCAAAGCTTGATTATATGTTATGGAAATATTAAGTTCAAGAAAGGGAGATCTTACACACAGTTCCTATTTCCTTTAGGTTGTCGAAAGCGCAGGTACTGGTCGTTCCCAAAGTAGCTATTACCTATTAGGACAGAATGAAGAAGCTAATTATTTTGCCAATATGATTGATTTGGGGTGCAGAATAAAAAACATTGCATGCACTTGCTCACTAGGGTGGGGCGAAACATAAAAAGTTTTTCATATCAACTTCTAATAGTTGCCAAAAGTTGTCTTTGGTGATAGTTAGCTTTTGTGCAAAATTTTAGAAAAATCGGTTAATATCTTCAGGGGGCGCTGCGATCGCAAAGTTTTATCATAGCTTTTAGAGGGATTTTATGGTTAAAATATGAAAAACAATGCAGTTAGCTAATCTCATTGCATTTTTTTTACTCATAAGATATATTCATGCATTCGAAGCATATGAATAACTCACAAAAAAATATTTTATATGATATACTTATATTTCAAGTATTTAAAAATAAACAAAAACGCGAAAAAAAGTGATTTTTTTTTAAATACAAATATATCATATAAAATAATGTTTGTGAGTCATTTCATATATTTTTAATGCATGAAAACATCTTTTGAGTAAAAAAAACGCAAAGAGACTAGCTAAAGGCATTCTTTTTGATATTTTAACCATAAAATCCATAACAAAGCTATGGTAAAACTTTGCGATCGCAGCGCCCCCTGAAGATATTAACCGATTTTTCTAAAATTTCGCACAAAAGCTAGCTATCAACAAAGACAATTTTTGGCAACTATTAGAAGTTGATCTGAAAAGCTTTTTATTTTTCGCCCCACCCTATTGCTTACATAGGCATATTCATGAAAAAAACTAAAACACTCTTTTGTATTTGTTGTTAATTTTTCAGCAACAATGTACTTTGCAAAATTTCATTACAAAAACTTTGTTAAAGATTCATGTTCGTATTATAACACGCAGATACTTCAAAACTTTTAATGGCAACGCCCTCTTTTATGGGGAAAAAGAAATTCCTTTTGTAACTCCAAAACGCGAGTCTGTGACTATTAATGCTATTTATGTGATTTTAAATTTGTTTTTATTGGTTTGAACTTGTTATATCAAGGTAAATATTTAATATATTTCATAACCTGTCTTAAAAATGCTTCAAAATGAAGTTATGACGCTTGGTGAATTAATCTTCATAAAAGAAAATGGTTGTTTATTAGTGTGTATCACGAAAAATTTTTTTTGGAAATTCAAAATTTTAAGTTGATAAAAAGTTGTCACTATGTTCACATAGCTAGCAAAAAAAATTATTTTGAAATTGAAAAATATTTAGATAAGCCGGGATGACCTTGAAGTTTCAAGTTTTTTAGTAAAAACGATGATTTTTTTAAAAAATGTATAAGGAGTAATCTATCAATAAAAAATGCATTGGAGCTAAAATTGAACTTTTAGGTTTCCAGAAATAGTTATGAATAACTTGACATTTTCGCTAGTCAGTTATATTTTTAGAATATTTACCTATCCTGCAAAATAATTTTTATTATTGAATTAATAATACAAACATTGAAGTGCAGCACTTTGAAATTGTGAGATTGGTCCATTTTTCCACTCAAATAATTATTTCGTTTTACACATAATTTGTACATTTTTTACAAAAATCATCGTTTTTACTAAAAACTTGAAACTTCAGGATAATCCCGGGAGACCTAAATATTTTTCAATTTCAAAATATTTTTTTTAGTAAAAATGAATATAGTGACAACTTTTTATCAACTTGAAATTTTGAATTTCCAAACAAAATTTTCCGTGATACACCCTATGGGTAAAAATTCTAAAAATATGACTGACTAGCAAAAATGTCAGGTTTTTTGTAACTATTTCTGGAAACCTAAAAGTTCAATTTTAGCTCCAATGCATTTTTTATTGATAGATTACTCCTTAAGTAGTCCATTTTTGCACTTAAATAATTATTTTTGCTTTACACATAATTTATACATTTTTAAAAAAATCATCGTTTTTACTAAAAAACTTGAAACTTCAAGGTCATCCCGGCTTATCTAAATATTTTTCAATTTCAAAATAAATTTTTTTGCTACCTATGTGAACATAGTGACAACTTTTTATCGACTTGAAATTTTGAATTTCCAAACGAAATTTTCCGTAATGCACCCTATGGGTAAAAATTCTACAAATATGACTGACTAGCAAAAATGTCAGGTTTTTTGTAACTATTTCTGGAAACCTAAAAGTTCAATTTTAGCTCCAATGCATTTTTTATTGATAGATTACTCCTTAAGTAGTCCATTTTTGCACTTAAATAATTATTTTTGCTTTACACATAACTTATACATTTTTTTAAAAAATCAGTTTTTACTAAAAAACTTGAAACTTCAAGGTCATCCCGGCTTATCTAAATATTTTTCAATTTCAAAATAATTTTTTTTGCTATCTATGTGAACATAGTGACAACTTTTTATCGACTTGAAATTTTGAATTTCCAAACGAAATTTTCCGTAATGCACCCTATGGGTAAAAATTCTACAAATATGACTGACTAGCAAAAATGTCAGGTTTTTTGTAACTATTTCTGGAAACCTAAAAGTTCAATTTTAGCTCCAATGCATTTTTTATTGATAGATTACTCCTTAAGTAGTCCATTTTTGCACTTAAATAATTATTTTTGCTTTACACATAACTTATACATTTTTTTAAAAAATCAGTTTTTACTAAAAAACTTGAAACTTCAAGGTCATCCCGGCTTATCTAAATATTTTTCAATTTCAAAATAAATTTTTTTGCTATCTATGTGAACATAGTGACAACTTTTTATCAACTTGAAATTTTGAATTTCCAAAAATTTTTTTTCGTGATACACCCTATTGTATATATGGTGTACTTGACTTGTTTAATGTTTAGTAAATAATGTTACTTACTATGAAAGGGATATCACCTTTATCCCTGTCCTCTTTGATGGCCCTAGCCAGAGTATCCCCTCTTAACGACAGATTTTCGTCTGTTGGTAATAAACGTATGCGCACAGCACCCAATAGAGCCGCACGTTCCACGGAAGAATGAGACTAAAATGACGAAACAATTAAATTACTAAACGAACAAAAAAAAAAAGTAAAAACTATCGTGTTAGTAGTTTGCAGACACTACAAAAAAGGTCTATGAAGAGAATCGTTACGAATTAAAAAAAAAAGAGTAAAGAATTTCAATAGCAATCGTTTACACTACTATCTGTAGTTGACCAATACTTAAGCTGAACTACTGTCCGACTTCGAAGGCCGCGCCTATTGCAGTTGAATGGTTCTGTTTCAAAAAGGGGGGGGGGACAGCTTGAATAAGAAAATGTACCATGGAAGCATTTCCGCATAGTGCAATAGTACGAGGGTTGTTGTTTGTTTGTTTGTTTGTTTTTTTTTTTTTTTTTCAACCTCCGTTAGGCTATAAAAAATAAGCGGATTCAAATTAAAAAAAATATTTCATTATCAAAAGTAAGGTACAATCCTCTACAATTCTCTACATAATCACTTTGACGATTGAAGCATTTGTTATATCTGTGAACAAGCTTTATAATAGCCTCCTCGTAGATTGTTGCCGCCAATGATTGGAAGTGAGTTGTGACGGTGTCTTTGGGTTCCACGCCACTTTGGAAGCCCGATGCCTTTCCAGACCCCAAGCAGGGGTGACGGTCATTGCCATGCCCCCAAGCAGGGCGGCATGGCAATGTCCGTCATCATAGCCCTCGTGTAATCAAACGGTTCCTCCAGTCAATGGGACATTTTCGAACACCCACCATTAAGTTCCGACTGAGCACCTAGTGACTTACATGTGTCCCCTGAGCTGAAGCAGAGACTTGGAGTCTGGAAAGGCATCGGGCTTCCAAAGTGGCTTGGAACCCAAAGACACCGTCACAACTCACCTCCCATCATTGGTGGCAACAATCTACGAGGAGGCTATTATAAAGCTTGTTTACAGATATAACAAATGCTTCAATCGTCAAGGTGATTATGTAGAGAATTGTAGAGGACTGTACCTTACTTTTGATAATAAAATATTTTCTTTTTATTTGAATCCGTTTATTTTTTATAGCCTACCGGAGGTTGAAAAAAAAAAAAAAAAAAACAACCCTCGTATTTCATTTTTGTATAACTGATAAAGAAGCGGAATAAATTTAAAAAAATCAACACAAAGCAACACGTCAAATAAACGAACCCAAAGCAAAAGAAAAGCAAAATTTCTTCAATTTCATTATTTCTCTTAACAACCATCACCCCTATTTTGATAAAATCAGTAGAGACCTGATGCATACGCAAATGCGACGGAGGTCGTCGAACAAAATATCAAACAGTATCAAATTATATAACTGTCTACATGCATAAATGTGCTTCCTCTTCATGAGATTTCTTACTGATAAATACAACAATATTACTGTATGTAATAAAATGATGCAACCATGTGCAACGAAGGTGAGGCGTGATTATGCATCAAAACCTGGGCTGAAGTTTTGAATACGAATAGAAATGCAAAGTGATCCAAAAATTAAGTTGGCACATAAAGGGTTCAAATGAACCATTAATAAGGACAAGGGGAGGGGGCACGGTAGCCTAGAGGTAGAGTATTCTCCTCGTAAGCCAATGGTCGCGGGTTCGAGTTGTTGCAACTTCATTAAATACAGCAGTAAAAATATAAAACATTTATTAAAACTCTAAAACTCATAGAATGTAGTAAACTTTAAAATCAATAGTTAAAAACATAATAATTGAGGAACCAGGGCCGCAAGCCGTGGATCGGCGATTGCCCGAGATGCAATTCAAGACAAGTGAACGCGAAAATTCCTTTCCTATATAATCCAAATTTGGGGTTACACCTTTTTTCCTCTCGCCAACTGGCGGGAACACTTTTCCTTATTTGGCTGCCTCTCGCAGCGCTAAATGAGCTGCTGCAGAGTCCTGCCCATGGATGTTATTTCATCCTCTATATGCCGTAAATCTGTCCTGTGCTTGTCAGGAGGTGAGGCACCTAGTATGCATGTATGTTGAGCTGATGGCTTCTGTATGTAAAAAAATGTATAAAAGAACAAGGGGACTTCCGAGGCAGAACGGTGGAGAGCGCCAGCTCTGACAGCTGCCTACATGCAGCAAAAGTGGCAGCGTGTTCGATACTCACCGGTAACCTGAGGATTATTTTCTACTCCTTGTAATGAAAATTCCATTCTGGGTTGTGCTATTTGTAGTACTCACGATAGAGCACACTAGGGCCGTGGTGGCCCGATCGGTAAGGCATCGGACTCGTGTCCGAAAGGACCCGGGTTCGATCCCAGCCGATCAAAGATCCACCGTCTTGATTAATGGTGACTGGGAGGCGTTAAAAATGTCGTGGTCAGAAAGTCCTCCAAGTGAAACGATACCTCTGGGGGTGCTAGGGCCTATGGTTTGCTCGACCCTAGGTTCTGGTTCAAAATTAAGAACAGAGCGCTCTTCAGGGCCCTATCCCTGTTAAACCACTAAGCTGGTAGGTACGGGGGACCCTGGAGGGTGAAATGAAATGAAATGATAGAGCACACTAAAATGCATGTAATATCGATTTAAAAAAAAACGTAACTAAATGCACGAAAAGCGGGTTCGATTCCCGTCTTTGCCCTGGGTGTAACTTCCTTCTCTGTACTGTAAATTCTTTCCTTCAATAAAATCTGTATTGTACTATCTGTGGAGGCAAGGCGCATAGTACGCAGTCCTCATGTGTGTCGAAGTTTATTGACTTCTAGAATAGAAATGCACGAAAACATAAATATTAAATTCGGGATTCTTCACTGAAAGCGATATTTCTTCACGATTTGTTCAACAGTTTTCAACAGCTGAAAGCTCTAATTGCATTCCAGTTTGCTATGTAGCAATGACTTGACATTCGCATCAGCGTCAACAGTGTTTTATTATATGACGTATGTGTAACTGTAATCGGAAAAAAAATCTTCTTGATGATTCTCTAAACTGTTTCTGCAATTTGTTGGGACGGGGCCTCAACGGCGCAATGGGTCTGCCCGTCAGTTTGTAATCTCAAGAGGCGCGGGTTCGATTCCCGCCTTTGCCCTGGGTGTAATTTCCTTCTCTGTACTGCAAATTCCTTCCTTCAATAAAATCTGTATTGTACTATCTGTGGAGGCAAGGCGCATAGTACGCAGTCCTCATGTGTGTCGAAGTTTATTGACTTCTAGAATAGAAATAGAAATAGAAATTTGTTGGGACCTGGCAAAATAGTGCGTCGAAGAAATTTTTCGTATTGTTGTGTTTATATGTAGTTTGTGCTTATTATTACGAAGCCAAGAAGTGTGATATTATCTCCTATTCTGACATTCTCTGCATAGTTTGCATATTAGATTGGTGAGTCTTTTTCTTTTACTGAAGTGTTTTCATTTTACTTGTGCGCGTATTTTTTCTGATTTGAAATGTTGTTTCTCATGTGGATATTTTCAAAACAATTGAAGATTTTGTTTTTAATGTAAATATACTGTTGAACTGTTACATGATATATGTTCTAAGAATGATTGAATTTATTATGTTGGTTGGAAATTTGATTGTATTGCTTCTTTAAATCCAGGAAAAAATCACGATAAAAGGGTACATTTACATTTTTAATGTTAAATTAAGAAACAAAAATCGAACAATTAAAAAGTTTTAACTCATTAATGCCTAGCGTCCTTTTAAAAGGACGGTCCAAAAAAAGGGTCTGAATTTGCCCAAAATGAACATTTCAACAAAATAAGTGTTCAATTAGTACCTTGGTATTCTTTCAATTCGCTATTAACAGATTGCAGCACATAACCATTGTAAAGTGGATTCTGTAGCAGTTTTAATATGATCTTTATCAAAAATGACATCGTTCACAATCTCAAGAAAAAAAGCTAAGTTTTCAAAGTTATTCCCAGCCTCCCAGTTTATGTTAATTGCTGATTTTATTTCTTCTTATAAAATGTATTTTTAAATATTATATCGTAGGCAGAAAAAAAAAAATTGAGTAAAACAAGTATGTACCCTCTGGGGTCTATCGTAACTTTTGAGGGACGATTTTTCTTTCCTTAATAAAACAATTATTTTTTACATAATATTTTTTTTATTATTTTTCCTGTCCATTAAACACCGTTTGTAACCAGAAAACAAAATATCTTTGGAAAAAAAATGTCAGGCATTAATGGGTTAATGATAAATTAAGTAAAAAAAAGAAGCGATTTTCGAAAGCGTAAAAAATTAAATAAATTAAAACCCAATTGGTATAATTATCAATCTCGTGCATCTTACACTCAAATCATCTTTCGTCAGAGTTTCGAAGATAATGCTTTGAAAAGCTACCAGTTAGTTAAAACAAATACAAGGCCTTCATCCTACATGAACAAAACAGCTAAATTTGAAGTGGCCAAAAGAGCTTCTTAGATAAGGTTTCTCCATAAATTTCAGGTAACAGCTTCAATTTTTAAAATGATAACGAAAGTGTAAGGGCCATGCTCCACATCAGCGTAAAACGCGACCGAAACCGAAGGGAGAATTCGAAAATCCGGGTACTTTCCATAGGAACACTATTTAATCCGTTTTACGTTTCTGCTTTATTTTTCTGCTTTACGTCAATGTGGAGCGTGACCGAAACCGAAGGCAGAAACCGTAAATCCGGGTACTTTCCATAGGAACACTATGTAATCTATTTTACGTTTCTGCTTTATTTTTCTGCTTCACATCAGCGTAAAACGCGACCGAAATCAAAGGCAGAAACCGAAAATCCGGGTACTTTTCATCGGAACGGGGGGCTATGTAATCCATTTTACGTTTCTGTTTTATTATTCTGATTTACGTCAATGTGGAGCAGGGCCCTTAGCGTTGATCTGTCAACATTTGTTTCATCACTCGTTGCCGAAAATATACTGAGACAATGAAGTGTTGTAATTTCCAAATTTATGTCTATTGAAGTAAGGGCCATGCTCCACATCGACGTAAAGCAGAAAAATTAGGCAGAAGCGTAAAATGGATTCAATGGTGTTCCTATGGAAAGTACCCGGATTTTCGGTTTCTGCCTTCAGCTTCGGTCGCGTCTTAAGGCTTGGTTTCCTAGAATCGTCGCCGACGCCGGGCGCGACGCACGCTGGAATCAGAACCAGTTTGATTGGAGCGTGGTGTGAAGCGACGTCAATCTGCGGCTCAGGCGCATGCGCAGAAGGTGGCGGCGTCTGTCGCCTCGCCAGAGATCAACGATTTCACTCCTAGGAAACCGGGCCTTTACGCTGATGTAGAGCATGGCCCTAACAGTAAACTCACATTGATCCGGCCCCTATTAAACGGGACTTTGCTTAATCCGGGCAGTCTTTTAGATGTGCGTACAGTGCAAATGAAACGAGTTGACGCAATTGTGCGTACTTTGTAGTTTTGCAGTGTATTTTTGTCATTTTCCTTTTATGCAGTTTTATATTTCATTGTCTTTAATTCAAAATCTAAATTTTACTGTGTACGATAGTTTGCTTATGTACCTCGGCTCAATTAACAGGATCCTTTATTATTCTGTATTTTCGAGGTTATACTGTAATATTTTTGATCATGTACTAATGTATGTTTAAAATGATTAAGTAATAGACAGGTTACTTGTGCTTCCAAAACAGGCCTGGTCTGATTGGTAAAAGTAGTTCTAGACACGATTGAAATTCACAAGAAAACGTTCATTCGAAAAAAATCTGAAACAGTCCTTTTTTTTTTTGTTCTTTTTCACGAAAATGAAAATTTATGAGCCATTGTGTTATAGTAACTGCCTTTTTTAATTCTCGTTTGCATGGTAATGTTTTAAGAGGCATAGATTTATAAAGATATAAATGCGTAAAATAATTTAAAAACAATTTTTTTCTTATATTAGTCTACATATTCGTAAAAATGAAGAAATTATCGGAAGATGAGCTAAATCCCTTTTATACACACGTCTAGGTCTTGAAGTACAAAAGATGTCTATGTCAGGAAATAAGTAATAATGAAAAGAACGAAAGTTGTTAGTTCCAAGAAGTTTTTTAACGTAAACTATTGAGCCTCATTACAATTCGTTTTGGAGCGAAGACACTATTGGTATCGTCACTGCTTGAACTAAAGGGTTATTGTATCGAGAAACTAAAAAAAAAAAAAAAAAAATGCAAAAATAAACTGGGATGCTTTTTGGGTGTCATTTTTACCATGATCATAGTTTGTCGCAAAATTTGTTGACATAAACACGACGTATTCCACTTATGTTATTCACTTACCTCGTCATTATTAAAGCTCACTGCTCTATAGAATATTCTTTTTCTCATATGAAGTAACGATTCCGCTCTGTAATTTTATAATTTATTTTTGTTGTCCCAGAAAACCTGGACTTACAATCCAGAAGATCAGGATTAAAAAAAAATTGTAATTCCTATGTGCAGTTGTAGTTCCTATGTGTATTTGTAACTCCTATATATTCAGTTATTTTGTAAAATGTACCCCAAAAAAATTCAGGCTAAAGAATGGCGTTGTGAAATGAGTTGTAACTATAAGTCATCTATTTAGCTTTGAGATTTTCTATGAAATATTTGTCAAAATTAATAATTGGTAAATATATACTCGTTTTAAAATCGTTTAATTCTCGTTTAAAAGTCAAATTTATTGCTATTTATAATTTTTTTTTCAAATAAACTTTACTCAAAGAACTCACACTAAAGAATAACGTAATGAAATGCAGTAGAAAGTCAAATTCGAAACGTGAAAAATATGAACGCACTCACATGAAGTCTTAATACAATTTCCTTTTTGTTCAGTAATCGATAACAGTTATTATTTTTTAAAACCTTGTCAATAAATGTAATTAGTTACATAGTGTAATTGTACTGTACATTGTACTATGTACTATACTGTACATGCATATTGTATAGCCACTGTATTTGATTAAATGACACACCATTTTCCTAAACGCTATTTTTTTGGTTATTTTCAAAAATTGGAACAATTTGAAAAGCCAAGCTACCTATGGTAGCAATAAGTTGAGATTTTTTACGTTTTACAGCAAGTTATAATATAAGCAAATACTTCGGTCATCTATTTAACTTCCAGTTTTTAAATGACATATTCATTTTAAGGAACGATGGCTTTAAGCGTTTAAGTGTACCTAAAAAATATTAGGGTCACATATTTATAAGTTCTCTGAAAGGATACCATCATATTCAAATGCTGTGTTTAATTAAACTCGCTGTTTGTCTACGAAAAACCGCAAGTGTTGTGAGAGACAAATAATAAATCCTTAATTGCCAGACAAAAGTTGGTAGTTAAATTTTTACTCACACTTTGTTATACCAATATTTTACATTACTTCCCTTATTTTTTACCTAACCCCAGAACGGGAGGTTGTTTTAGTACGCTCAGCCTTGAATATTTCCAAGGCTTCACTAGATAGCATTTTATACAGGCTATATCATTACTCAAAACATCAATGGTAAAGATTTGCCCGCTAGAGAGCGCTGAACAAGGGCAACCCAAAGGTTTGTTTACATTCATTAGCACATTGTTTCTGCTGTAAAAAGTGATGTTTATCCTATCTTTAATGGTTAAAAAATACTGATATAGTTAACTGAAGTGCAGTACAGACTGAATTGATGCCGAAGGCCTTATTAGTACTGCTTTTTAGGGGAAATAAATTCCCTTTTCAGGTAAAGTTGGGCACAACTTATGATTCAGTCATACGACATTCATTCATCTGTTTACTTTCTTCGAATTAGCAATATATAGCAATGGCGTTCAATTTTGACATCTCTGCATTAATAAAATATACGCTTAAATTCGCAGCCGATAAATAAAAATGTAGCAATGAAATAATATTGTTCTATTTACTA